>PVKM010028106.1:0-18462 GCA_004027735.1 Carollia perspicillata
CCAGCTTCTTTTTGCTCCAAATGATGTCATTGACCTATTTCTCACTTTGGGGTTGCATTGCTATTCATCTCGGAGAATTACACGTATGAGGACATCGTAGGGAATTCCTAAAGGTTACGAAGTCTTAAGAAGGTTTTCTATCTCACATTAACTTTTAAGACAGTACTGGGAGACCTGGTGTATTCTCTTGGTGGCTATTTTTTTATTGAGGGTTTCTTTTTATATTTTATTTTATTTTTAGAGAGAAGGGAAGGGAGGGAGAAAGAGAGGGTGAGAAACATCAAAGTGCAACAGAAATATCCATCAGTTGCCTCTTGCACATCCGCCACTGGGGGCCTGGCCCACAACCCAGGCATGTGCCCTAACAGGGAATCAAACCCAAGACCCTTTGGTTCACAGGCCGGCGCTCAATCCACTGAGCTTCACCAGCCAGGACTCATTGAGTTTTAATTTACATGGAGTTAAATGCTCATAGTTTAAGTGTACCATACCCATCAGGACAGAGAATATTTCCTGTCGGCCCAAGTCCCCAGCGCAGATCTCCAGTCAACACCACCCCCCGCCAAGGCAACTAAAGTACTTCTCCAGTTTCTACCTTATTTTTACTTTTGTCTGTTCTAAAAATTCATATACAACAGGCGACTTTTGTGTCTGGCTTCTTTTGCTCAACACAGTGTTTCCAGATTTATCCCTGTCATTGTGACATCAGAAGTTCATTTTTTTTTATTGCTGACTAGTATTCTATTGTATGAAAATACCGCAGTTCGCATGTCCAGTCACCTGCTGATGGACACCTGAGTTGTTTCCAGCTTTAGGCTTTTATGAATAAAGCTGCAATAAAAAGAATCCTTGCCAAGAAAGGACACATTTTGCATTGCTCATCGGTAAATAAGTATAATTGCTGGGCCACAGGGTGGAGCTGTGTCCCAGCGCACTTTCTGTCATTTATTCCTGAGGGGGAAGCTCACAAAACATGCTTCCTTCTTCTGGCCTCCCTCCCATTACAGACAGTTCATACGACTCTCCAAAAACAAGCAATGCATACTTAGCACCACCCACATGTGCCAGGACCACGAGCTGTCTGCTTGCGTTATCTCATTCAGTCTTAACAAAACCCTAGAATCACCTTCATTTACAGAGACTCTGAGAGGCTCCTAAGGGAAGCTGCTGTTGACCTTGTGTGAGAGGTAAAACCTGATAGAAAACAACTCCAGAAACCTGCATTCTTCCCCATTTTACTCTATTACCTCCTTTCTTTCACTAAATCTCTTCTTCTCAACAAGAACTGCTGAGCCTTTGGGGCAAAACAATGGGAGCCTCCTCACCTAAGTGGGCAAGTTTCATCTCTTGGAGCCCCCACACTGGCAGGTGCCAAGGAACCTGACCCACAGAGAGACAGTGACTCTCCCAGCTACTACAGTTACCAACTTACAATTAAATAATCCTGGCTGTAAATCGCCTATCATCAACCAGATTTTTAGCACTGTGGGATAGATTACTACTGAGCTGCAATCTTTAGAGTGTACCAAAATCACCAGGAGAACTTGTGAAAATGGGTATTTCTGGGTCCCATCGCCGGAATGTTTAACTCAATAGATTTGGGGTGGAGCCTGAAGACCGTACTGTGAACAAGCACCCAAGGGACGACGCTGCAGGTCCTCAAATGACACTGTGTGCGCCACGGGGCCAGGTCATCCACAGGACAGCAGTAAGTCTCTGGGGAGAAACTGGGTTTTAGCCGAGAGAGTGACAAAGAGGGTTATCTAGCCAAAGAACAGGCCTGGAGCTTCAAAGTAATCTTCCAAGTCTTGTCTCTCTAACACTGGTACCGAGAATTGGAATTTCGAGAACTCATTAAATTGCAAAGTTAAATGAGAATGAGGTAGATTTGCCTCCACCTTTTGAGAGAGACATAAAAGAAGAAAGGTAGAGAATAGATCCAGAGATCCAGAGATAACACAATCTCAGACCGTGAGCCTTTTAAATGAAGCAGAATCATCTTGAGACAAATTCACTGCGTTTCTCTTCCTTTCGTGCTTTACCTAGAAGAGAGGAAAACCTCCCAGGGGGCCGGCATTCTTTGGGGATGAGCACTACCCCTCCTTTCTGAAACACTGTGTAGACCCTGCTCCCCAAAGACCCTTGATCCGATTCCCAGAGTGTTTAATTTCTTTGCCAAAGCAAAAGTTTTGTGATTACTTGATTAATTTAACCTCATTCTTCTTTGTCATTAGAACAAATCAAAATGTCTCAGCTGACAAACACCACTTTAGAAACATCCTGATTCTGATAAATGGTTTCCTTAAACGCCTGGAAAGGATGATTAGCATAGCTGCCTGTTGGATTCTGAACTCCCACTCTCCAGAGAGCCAGTGGGGCGGAAACAGGAACCCAGGTCGGGAGGGGCCGGCTGCGCCCTCAGGCAGGGTGCGCTTAGTCTGCAGGACCAGTATTCGTGACTCTGATCTTTTTAACGTCCTTTTCCTTTTTATTAAATATATTGGGGTGACACTGCTTAACAAATTTATACAGGTTTCGGGTGCACGATTCTATAACACGTCATCTGTACACGGTGTTGTGTGGTCACCACCCCAAGTCAAGTCTCCCTCCATCGCTGTTTATCCCCCTCTACCCTCCTCTACCTCCACATCACCACTCTCGTCTGTGTCCTGTGAGTTTCTCTTTTGTTTCCTCTGTTGCTCTGCCGCTCCCCGCTGCCAGCCCACTCCCCACACAGCTGTCAGCCTGCTCTCTACTATGCGTCTGTCTCTGTTTTGCTTCTTAGTTCCTTTTGTTCATTAGATTCCACATATTGAAATCATACGGTACTTTCTCTGACTGCCTTAAAGTCCTTTTCCTTTTTTTTTTTTTTTTCCTTTTTTTCCATTTTCAGGTTCCCAAAGGAGAGCTCAGCTACTCACTGTTACAAAAAAAGGCCATTGAGCCCTGGCTGGTGTAGCTCAGTGGATTGAGCGCAGGCCTGCGAACCAAACAACTGCGGTTTGATTCCCAGTCAGGGCACATGCCTGGGTTGCAGGCCAGTTCCCAGCAGGGGATGCACAAGAGGCAACCCTACATTGATAAAATCTTAAAAAGGAAGGAAGGAAGGAAGGAAGGAAGGGCCATTGATTATCCTGAAAATCCAGGCAAGAAAAAAAAAGGAGTAACAATACTGACTGCTCAGCTGGCTAGACAGTCAGCTTTTTAATAACATGTAATTGTTTCTCACAGCTTACTAAATAATAAACAGCAAAAAAGAAACAGTATTATTGGTGATTTTTAATCAGGCTTCTATAAGTCTCTACCATAAAGCAATTATTCAAACAAATGAAGGAAGACAGCGTAATCCATAACTGCACTAAACATCTATTAGAGGAAGAATATCTCATTTTAAGACAGATACGCAACGGGGAGGCAGTTCCAGGAAAGCGTCTTTTCCATGCACTGCACCACTTCATGGAAAACAAATTGCAAGTAATTCTATGTAATGATTACATGACATGTACAAAATAATGCACCATGACTATTTCTAATGTCTTGATCATTATGATAGATTATTATTAATATTTTCAAGCATAACTATAGCTCATTTTATAAGGCGCTTTCCCTGTGCAAAGTATTTTGCAATGGAACAGAAGTTAGTGCCCACAACTCTAGAATTAGATATTCTTCGTTCCCTTTTGAAGAAACTGAGGCTACGAGAGTTTAAAGACCTAAGTGTCAATGAGCTAATAACTAGAAGACCTGCCTAGAAATTAATTTTGCGTCTGCCTGCTCCAAAACCCATTCCAGCCCCTCCCACACTACCACCAGCTATGAGGTTCAAAGGCAACACGCTTAATATAACGGAGTTCAGCGCTCAGCGAGATGCAGAACACATTTCTCCATCTGTACGGCCCGAGGTGGCATCCGAGAGGAGAACAGCCTTGCGTTCCTACCCTCGGTTCTCACGCCTCAACCCTGGGCGCCTGAGGCCTAGCGGGGTGTCTGGTGGACCAACGGTCCTACTTTTACGTCCTCGTTCCTGTTCGTCTGACTTGACTAGCAGAGAAAAGTTGTACTTTGCTGTATCCGGGGTGACTTATTCGCTATTCAAACACCACCCCACCTCTCCTCGCCCCCACATTCTATCAAGATAGACGCTGTCCACCAGAGCCCGCCAGAGCCAAAGAGCTGATCCGGTCATCCCAGGACGAGGACGGGGAGGCACTGCCTGGAGGAAACTCATGCGCTCCACCCTCTGCAAACAGCTTTCTCAGTCATCCCTAAGGTTAGTCCCCGTTTCTCCTCCTCTTCCCTTCCAGGCACGTTTCTGATCATTTCCTCAGTACCAAGGGAAGAAAAGGGCCTCCGGTCAGACAAACGAGCTGGCTCTAAGCGGCAGTCGTGTTGACTGTGCCGTGAGCTCCTCTGAGCCACACATTTCGTGTCTGTAAACCGCTGTGAAGAGTTGTTTTGAGGATTCAAGGGCCGTATCTAAGAAACTGCTACATTTGGCCACTTCCCTTCTCCCTTTTCTGGGAATGTAGTGGGAAAAATTAAAAAGCACGTGCTTAACACCAATAATGCCTTAAACTGCAGTAGGGGAGAGAGACCTAGAGGCAAATCAGTGTAAAGGGGCCGGCAAGTTATCTGCCTCTGTCTCTTCCCCTTATTCAGAAAGCATCGATTTCCCTTCCCCTTTTTCATCCGTCCCTCACCCCTGCCTCTCTGGCAACCATCAGTTTGCTCTCAGGATTTATGAGTCTGTTTCTACTTTGTTTTGTTTGTTTGTGTTTTGTTTTTTTTAGATTCCACATATAAGTGAAATCATAGGGTATTCGACTTACTCTGTTCCACTCACTTCGCTTAGCACAATACCTTCTAGGTCCATCCATGTCGTTTTCAATGGCAAGATTTTATTTTTACGACCAAGTAAGATTCCATTGTGTGAGTGTGTGTGTGGTGTGTGTGGTGTGTGTGTGTGTCTCTCACAACTTCTCTGTCTATCCATCTGTCGATGGACACCGAGGTTGCCTCCATATCTTGGCTGTTGTGAGTTGTGCTGCAAGGAACTTGGGGTGCGTTGTGATAACTGCACAGTGACAGGTGGTTACTAGACTTCGCATGATGATCACATCATAAAGTAAGTAAGTGTCAAACCACTGTGTTGTACCCAAAAGCGAATATAATATAATACTATATGCCAACTACACTTTAGTAAAAAAAAAAAAACTTAAAGAGGAGGAATTTAGGACACAGATGGATACAAAGACCATGCGAAAACACAGAGATAAAAATGGCCATTTACAAACCAAGGACGGAAGACCCCAGAAGAAACCAACCCTGCTGACACCTGAATTTTGGACTTTCCGCCTCCAGAATCATGAGAAAATTAATTACTTTTTGAAAAGTATTGGTTGTCTTTCTGTGCTCCAGACACAAAGGATGACAGTAACCCAGACATTAAAGAGCTTTGAGAGTTCCAGAAGGTGGGAGCCGTAGGTGCAAGGGCTCAGAGTCGGAAGTATGAGTTGTATGGCTGCAATCTGGTGAACCAGGGACAGGAGGGCGGTCGGAGGGGCGGTATCACATGGCCCTGAAACCAGGCAAAGGCTAGGCTTTAGGCAGCCCAGTACAGTCCCTCCTCTCACACTGAGCAAACTGGTCATTTTCTTAGGTCAGCACGGGTTTGCTTTTATGGGACTTCACGGCATGAATCTTGCTTTATTTCCAAATGGTCCTGTCCTTATCAGCTATTTGTTTCCTTGTTATTGCTATAGACATTCTGGCTTAAGTGGATGTCATAAATTAAAAAAAAAAAAAAAGACAAAAGCATTTTAATCTTTCCAATGACCACACCTGGCAGGACTTCATGGTGGGGAGAAGCCTAGCTTCTGGGAGTAGCAGCAGCCGGGTCGAGATGCCCAGCTGAGGCTGGTGCTGGCTCTGGGACTTCTCTACTCCTGCCTCCTCTTCTGCAAATGGCAGCAGACGGTTCTAAGAATGAAGCTCTGACCCTGTGTACTTAGCACAGCACCTGACACAGAAGGACCCCGCGCAAGCTGGTGACATCATTAATATGTGGTTATCACTTTGCAACATAAACATCTCACTTGACTGTTCCTCTCAAAAACCACAAGGTACAGAACGGTATTTTTAAGATGTGTCTGTAACTGCCGATCGGTTTCCCTGTGACTTCTCTAGCTTAGGTGAAACTACAAGGCAATCGAGTTTAAGCAGTGATTAATTCCTTTGTTTCTCTGTGGTACCAGGCGTGATTCTAAGGAGAGCTGTGCTTCAGCAGCACAGACTCAGACTGGAATAGGTCTTGTGTGTTCGTTTATTCCCTTCTCATTTACATACTCATGAAGCACATCTTATGTGCTGGACCCTTATAATCTAGACATAATATGGAAAAGGATAAGTCACACTCCTTATCCTTAAGAGGCTCACAGTTTAATGGGTTTAACAGACAGGAAATAAACACTTCCATTAAATTAGTTATGATACAAAAAAAAAGCATAAAATGCCAAAAGAAGCATTTTAGAAGTGAACATGGAGGTTATAACATACATCTATCTCACTGGGCTTTGGAACAGCCTTCCTGGAAGAATTCACACAAGTCAGTGTTTAAAGGGTAAGTAGGAATTTGCAAGGTAATGAAGGGAGAAAGTGTACTCCAGGCAGTGCTGGAGACCTATCCATAGCGGAGGCACGGTGATCAAAGCACCAAACTCAAAAGGCCGGCCATCGGTATAGGGCTCCCAGAGGGCATGGCAGGGGCAGCTTTAGAAAGGGAAGGTCAGACTTTGCCATGGAGGGAGTGGTCTTCCCAACTCAGATGTGGGTTCAGCACTGAAGAGCTTCGTATACTGAAAACTTCTGGGGAGTCCAGTTAGGGGGTCCTCCTAGCTCCCACCATGCTTACTTCTCTCCTCTTTATTTTGGAGGCTCCAAGGTTTCAAGGCTGTTTTCTTTCCGTTTGGTCCACATAGGAAACAGAACCAAAACACTGGGGAGGAAATGAGATCCATCCTCTGGTCCCATTTCCCCTTTTCCTGATGGGACCCCAATGGGCTAAATCTTTTGAAGGTTCAGAGTGGATCACTCATTCTCCCTTTTCAAGCATAACCCATGATACTGTACCTCCTAATAAAGTCCCCGGGGGGAGTATAAGGTCAGCCAAGGGGTCTGTGTCCTCAGGGAGCACACTCAAGGTGCTCACGACTGTGGCCCGGAAGAGGCAGCTGCTACTCTTGTCGGGTCTATTCTCATTGGGGGGGACCCTGCAGTCCACCTCCTAGATCTTCAGATAAGTTGTGTATCTGGTAGGCTGTCTTGTCCCTCAGCAAGTCTGGAAGACAATACTAGAAGCCCCTGAAGGTATACAGTTTCCCCTGGCAGCTTTAAAATTCAAGGAGTCAAGATGGATCTCATTTCTCTAAGTCCCTATACACAAACTCATAGCAGCCTTCTTCCCGGACGACTTGAATAAGGCTGTTCTCTTAGTCACAGACCTGACCTCGTGGTTTGTTAATATTAAGGAGAGGAGAAAAAAATTGGAACAAGAACTAGAAACAAGCCTTGGCTTGTTATTTCTTCATTTATACTACCCCCTCACTAGTAAACATGATGTGCCCTGGCCTATACAACATACGTACAATAGTTCATCTGCAGGAGGTACTTTTAGGGAACTTTTGGAAAAAAAAAAGAGATACATCATCTCGTTTCTAATGACAATAGAAAGAAACACTAAATCAATCCTATTATTAATCCCTATCACTCAACCCTCCATTAATGTGTAAAACTCCATTTTCTGAGAATACTGGTTAATTTAAGACAAGAAAATACAGTTTTACAAAACAGGTTGTCTCACTTCCCTCAACATTTCTGGTTACTTGTGCTTCTCTTTCTAAGTTGCTGTATTAACTACCTGAACTATCTCATCAGATAATGTGGTAGAAAAAATAAGGGCTCCCCAAAGATGTCCACACCCTAATCTCTCAAACCTGTGAATACAGAACTTTTCAGGTGTAATTAAGAGGGTTGAGGTGAAAAGATGATCCTAGATTATCTACGTGGGCCTAATACAATCACAAGGGTCTTTATAAGGCGGAGGCAGCAGGGAGGGAGGAAAGAGGAGCGGTCATTCCATAGGGTTTTGGTATCCTGAGATGGAAGAGTTTAGAGCTCTGTGGCCAAACACGTGTATCGTTAGTGCAACTGCACTGTATACTTAAAATGGTTACAACAGTAAATTTTATGCCGTGAGGTTTTTACCACAATAAAAAGGGAGAAGGTGGGGGGCAGGGGCCGGAGTGCTAAGAGTCAGAGAAGGCAAAGCGACTACAGAAGCAGAGGCTGCAGTGAGGCTACCGGCAGAGGAATAGGGGCAGCCCCTCGAAGCTGGCAAGGGCAAGAAATGGAGTCTCTCCTAGAGCTTCCCCAGGGAACATAGCTTTGCATACACGGTAATTGTAGCCCCATTAGACTCATCTTGGACTTCTGACTTCCAGAATATAAGATAACGAGTTTGAGCTGTTTTAAGCTAACAAGTTTGAAGCAGTTTGTTACAGCGGCAACAGGAGACCTATCCCTTCCACGTGCCCGTCATCTGGCCCCATTTTCACATACGTTACTACAATGTGTTCTTGTGGCCTTCCCCTGAGTTGGGCGAAACGGGTAGGATTTCCGTTGTTCGGGCAAGAACACTGTGCTTTAGAATTGAGTGGGTGCGTCCAAGGGCAGAGGGTGAGTTGGGCTGTGAAGCAAACCTGAGTCCTTGTCCAGTCACCTCTTCACTGTAGCGCATGGTGAGAACAGGCCCCACCACCTTTCCCAGTTCTTGTACCAACACTTCCTTTCAATGTCTGTAACTCTCTCCAGCTAGGAAACGGTAGTAAGGGCCATCCTGGTCCCCCTCTTCTGGAAGACCCCCTTTGTATATCTGTCATGATTTATAGGCTTTAAGGATATGCCCTCATAGCCCTTGTTAAGGACTGAATTTCGTGTCCTCAGAATTCACAGGCTGAAGACCTAACTCCCAATATGATGGCATTAGGAGGTGGCACCTTTGGGAGGTGGTTAGATTTAGGTGAGGTCATGAGAATGGAACCCTCATGATGGGTTCTATGCCTTTATACAAAGAGGAAGAGACAATAACAAGCTTAGCCTTCTCCGGCTGAGACAACATTCCCAGGGGATGGAAGAACTCTACTCGGCATCCTTTTAACCAAAATGGACAAAAATCAATTGCTTGACCACCACACAACTAACTCTGGGGTGACACTTTAAATGACACTTTCCAGATGGAACACACCCAAGACTGGCTATTCTATACACTTTGGTTCATCCGCACAACCATCTGGAGAGGCAGGTGCTCCGGGAGCGCCAGATTGATTGATCGAGCAATCAGTAGATTGATTTTACTGTTTTCCCTACTTTAAGACAAACTGCTTTTAGAGAACATTGGATTTTTAGCTGCCTTCGTGTCCATGTCTCACTCATCAGCATCGGCCACATTCGTAAGCTTCAGCCTTTATAGCTAAAGAGCTGGAGGATGGCAAATACACCTTGCAATTAGACCTTTTACATCGGAATGAACTTGATTTTTGACATCAAGAGACAACCCCACTTGTCTGTCCCTGCATTTCCATGCTAGAAATCCATCATAGTTATCTGCCAGCTGGTGCTGCATCCCAGTCATGTTTTCTTACTGAAAAATGCTTCCTAACCTCCAGCAAAGTCCTCACTACATTGGTAATTTCCAGGCACCTGAAGAGCTTGCATTTTTAATGAATTCCTAATGCACTCACTCAAGCAAACAAGGAAATTATAACCATGGAACATCGCATTTCAGACATTAATCATAATTACTTAATAATACCAAACAAAGAGATTTTATGACAAACTGAGACTTCTTATTTAACTTCAGAATCAGAATAATTGTCACATTTGCGCATATTCTAAATGATACCACATGTTTCCAAATGCCGACATTAAACAGTTTAATCATAAAGAAATATTTTGTCAGCTAATTTAATTGCATGGCATAATTATTCCACCTATTTCTCTAAAAACAGATATTTTAATAAGAGGACTGCAAGAAGGTTTTAAAAACCTCACTTTCTCGGCTGCCGGGAAAGGCCTCTACCGAAAGTTCCCAGACAATTACAGATCCGGGCGGTTTCTATAGCTCTTCAATGTATTCGTTAGATGCCATTAGTCACCAGGTGCAGCCTTTCCCTAATAGCAATACCCTTCAACAATGGCCCCAGAGAGTTTAACACTGATTGATGGCAGGTCACCTGGAATTGGTTGGCAGAATTTCCAATTTTCTGTTGGGAAATTGCTTATTTCTCCAAGTCTATTCCCATTTTTACAAGTGGACAGCGAGCTGAGATTATACATTATTATGTGTCTAAATATAAAATTGTGATGGATGGTGTCACCCATTTAAAGAGAGTTAAGCATTTCATTTAAGATTTTAAAAGTTTGAAGAAGTTGAAAATATATTTTTAATCTTTCTCGAGAATTCATGGGCTGGTCCAGATCATGGGAACTATTGAGAGATGGCCTAAAGATTGTCATTTATAGGGAGCATTATTTTTACCAAATGACCCTTTTGGGTTTCAAAGCAGTAGCACTGTAACTTTCTTGTAAATATATCTGAGGATCTCAGGTTAATTAAAGGACTTTGAGGGGTAAAGAGGTTCTTTTTGTAAGGGCTCCAACCCTAAAATTTGTCAGTGAGAAGAAAAACAAAATAAGCAACCAAAATTCAAAAGTCACATTACAATCAGAAGGCAGAGCTGGCTATTTAAATTGTTATCTGTTTGAAAATATGTGTTAGGTGTCAATTTTTAAAGTGTGCATTTAGGATGCTAAAATACTATATATTACAATAGTATACTCCACAAGTAATTTTGCACATTGAAACTCCACCAAATTCTTGCATTAACTATCGAATAACTGGCTGCCTGTATAAAGATAGTAGAGGCAACAGGTAAGAATCCAATGACAAGTTTGAAATTTATGGTTCACTCTGGAGAAACAAACTAGCAAAAAACCTCAAAATCCTTAAAGCTCAACAGTTGCTCAGTATATCTGAGGATTAAAAATGCGTTTAATACTTTAGTTTTTTACAAAAATAGTTGTCAAAATATTGAGAAGCACAGAGAACAAATTTAAAATATTAATAGAAAATTCAAAAAAGAACACATTAAACTGAATTCTCTTCATTTGGAAATAATTAGCATTAACATTTTGGGGGGGTTTTCATACACACAAATATATACATATACATGGAGAGAAGGAAAGAGAGAATAATCCTAAACTGTCACCAGCCTTCTTTGCAAACTACTATTTTTTTGCAACCTATTTTAAACACCTTACCACATTATTTAAACTATATATATGTTTATTTCTAAAAACACCATTTTAAAGCTGCATAGAGCTTCTTTATACGGTTACCTGAGGCATGTGATCGGTAGCCTACTGATGGACATTTGGCTTAGTTTGTTTTTGTTATTTATCTGTTCAACAGACATTCACAGAATGTTTGTTCATTGCTCAGTATCTCCCTCGTCCCAGACGGGGAATACAGTCCCTCTTTTCTCGCAGAGTTCATGTCTCAGGACTGAGGGAGGGATAAAGACAGTCAGCAATGCACACAGGTAAATTTGGCACTTGGTGGTTCAGCCCAACACTAAAACTATAATAATCATAATAAAGCAAGATAAGACAGAAAGTAATGGGCAGTGATAGATGGCCTCCATGATAAATGACCTTCAAACGGGGGTCTCATTGAGGGTGCGGCATTACCCATGTTTAAGTCTGGGTGACAACCCATCGCAACTCAGTAACACAAAAGGCAGAAGAGGGAATGTGCTAGTATAATCACAAAGGATAAAAGTGTAAAAGTAGTAACAATTCTTGAAAACCTTTGTGTCTGGATCTTTACACACTTCCTTGTATCTTTGGAAAACAGTCCCATGTATATTTTTGAGATCAAAGATATGCTCGTAGTTTTTTTTTAAAATCAGGATTCTTTTCATACTGTTCAAGGAAATTGTTTTATTAAAATAGCTTGGAAAAGAGAAACCCTCAGTGTGCTGTCTCATGACTTAGGGAAGGGTTGAGAGCCTCTGAGAACGAGGGACTCTCTGGACCCAACCACGTGCTTTTCTGTCACTGACGTGCACAACCAGGCCGACCGTGTGACCACGTTCAACAGGTACTGATGTGCTTGACAGCTATTCTCCACGTTTTACACCAGACCACACGCTCAGAGAAGATAAGACCCTGACTGCACCCCTGCGGGGGACCACACTGCACATTCTAGAGATTCTATAACTCTGTGACCGATGTTGTATCGCATTTCCTGTTTTGCGTTAAATGTACTCCTGAAGCAGTAAGAATGGTGACCATGGAGTGATTGTCTTCGTCTCCTGAGCATCTTGCAAAAATGCTCACCATGCTGTAGATGCTCTGTAGGTCCCGTGGATGAATGAAGAAGTAAAAGCATCTTCACTGATATTGTAATGAAGAACCAGCTAATAGCCAGAGAAGAATAACTGATTAATTTTAAATATTGAGTACTGGCTAGTTGTCAACCCATCTTCAGCCCCAGAAGTAAGACTTTCTTTATGATTTCTAGTTGCTCACTGGTCACTCTAAGGTATATTGTCTCAAAAATATCTTAGCCTTAAATAAATAAAACCTATTTTAAAAAGCCCTGGCTGGTGTGGCTCACTGGGTCGAGTGTTGTCCCACAAAGCCAAAGGTCGCCAGTTCGATTCCTGGCTGGGACACAGGCCTGGGTTGCGGGCCCGGTCTCTGGTTGGGGGGCATGCGGGAGGCAGCCGATCAATGTTTCTCTCCCTCGCTCCCCACCTGCCCCTGTCTCTAAAATCAATAAATAAAGTCTTTTTAAAAAGACTCTTATCTTAAAAAATCATTTTACTCTTATGTGCTAGTCCCACGGTTGTAAGGATGCCTTTAAAACAGGAGACACAGAATAACTTCAGGCAATTACAAGTCATGTGTGTGTCTATGAATTGAATTAGGAGCTAGAGATGGTGTGAGCACACAGTTCCAGGGATGTGATACTTCCACCTCTTGCTTTAGGGAGATGTAGTTTTGGGGTTAATTGTTTATTTGTTTGTTTTGCACTAAGCATAGGGGATAAAGGAGGGAAGTTCAATTCCCTGTCTCACCTAATTACCATATCAGCCAACTGAGCAAAAGCAGGGCCTCGAAGGCTCTGCTGACCTAGCTGCTGCCTACCGTTTCCACTCCCCGACACTCCTCTGCCTTTGCTCACTGATGTATTATAGCTAAGGCACACCAAGCCCTTTCCAGCTGAGGACCTGAGTGTTTAGCTATCTCCTATGTGCTCTGAACACTCTGCTCTCGGTTTTTCAACATGACTGGTCCTCGGTCCTTAAAGCCCCACCCCCACCCCCCGCATAAAAGTCCCTTATCAAAGACACATTCTCTGAACACCCTACGTCAAGTGTCCCCTTCCCCAACACACACTTGGCTCCCCATTCACAGTGCCCACTACATTTCCTCCGGAATCCTTGCAACTAGCTGATCTGGCTGACCAGTTTCTTGCGTACTGGTTGTCAGGATCCCCCACTGGAAAGTGAGAGCCAGTTAGGCTGTTTCTCTCTCTCGTAGGACAGTGCCTGCCACCCACTGGGCACTCGGGTCAATGTGAGAATAAAAACACAGCTAGAGGAATGAGAGGGCACATCCGGAGACTTTGATTGTAGACATGACACAGCACACCAGCTTCCAAATATGACCTAAGCGTGTAACTTCAACAGTCCGCAGAAAGGTGCATGCCCTAGAGAAGTTTCTGATGACTGATGTAGCGTTACCACAAATTTGAGCACACACTGCGTATACTAAAGGGAATGATACGGAACACAGGGAGATACGCTTGCAATCACTCATGCAAAGCAAAAGACAGGATAATATGCAAAACCACTTCTTTTCAAAATACCACAATTCATCATTTTAATATAAGGTTATATGTCAATTATACTTCAACAAAAAATACCTTTATGGCGGATTAGTCTGAAATCATTGTCATGTATGTCATAAAATCTACTTCATTTTTCAGTTTTATTCAAATTGTGGTAAAATATACATAACATTTACCATTTTAACCATTTTGAAGTGTTCAGTTCAGTAGTGTTCCTTTTTTTTTTAATTTTAATTGTTTTTCAGTACAGTTTTCTGTCTTTTACTCCCATCCCAGGCCAACCCCCAGTGCTCCCCACCTCCCTCCCCTTTCCACCCCCCTTAGTTTTTGTCCATGTGTCCTTTATACTTGTAGTGTTCCTTTACATTGCTATACAACGAGTCTTCGAAATCCTTTTCATCTTGCAAAACTGAAACCCTATACCCATTAAATCACTCACTTTCCTTCCCTGAAGTCCCTGGAAGCTACCCTTCTACATTCTGCCTCTGTGAATTGGACTACTCTAGCATCTCACGTAAGTGGAACCATACAAGATGTGTCTGCTTGCGCCTGGCTTATTTCACTTAACATTATGTTCTCAAGATCTGTCCAAGTTGTAACATGTGTCAGAACTTCTTTTCTTTTTGTGGCTGAATAATATTCAATTGTGCATACACACCACATTTTGTTCATCCATTCATCGGCCGAGCGTGAAAAGCTTCCAACTTTGGAGGGGAATGAATGATGATCTTCAGAACACGAGCATGCAAACACCTCTTTAAGCCCCTGCTTTCGATTCTGTCAGGTATATACACGCAGAAATGAAGTTGGTAAATCACATAGTGATTCTATTTCTAAGCCTTTTCAGAAACTGCTCTACTGTCTCCTACAGCAGCTGCACCACATCGGACTTCCACCAACAGTGCACACGGGTTCCAATTCCTCTACAAGGTGAGTCCGCTTCTTAAACTATCTATAAAAGTGACCACATCTTGGACTCCATTTTCTTTTAAGCTTCCTTATTAATTGCAAAGGTCCTTTGAGCAATTTTTAAAAACTAACATTCACCAATTGCCTACTTTTGACCCTAGAGATTTTTTTAGATGAGTAAGCACTAGCCTTTACCCTCCCAGGGTTGTCCAACCTTTTGTCTTCTCTGGGGGACACTGGAAGAAGAAGAGTTGTCTTGGGTCACACATTAAATACACAAATACTAACCAAAACTGATGAGCAAAAAAAAAAAAAAGGTTTTAAGTACATTTACAATTTTGTGTTGGGCCGCATTCATAGCCTTCCTGGGTTGCTTGCAGCCTATGGGCCTGCCAGACTCTCTCTGACTCGGAAGAGACACAAGGATACTTGAAAATTACAATGTGATATGGAATTGTCATCCTGCACATATATAAAAACACACTATAGGAACACGTACAAAGTGATTACCTCTATCGGAAGAATGTCAGCTGAAGTCGTGAAGAGAAGATAGCATTGTATTCGGATCTAGACTGCTGAGAAGGAGTTTCAAGGTGAAAAGACAGCACAAGGAGAAAGTGCATTGCAAAGTGGCAATAACATATATATTAAGTCAGATCGGTTTGCGAGATTCACACCAGGTCAGCCCCAAAGAGCTTTAAATATCAAGCAAAATTCTTGTTTTTATCAACAATGCTTGTAACTCAAATTTCATTCATGAAAATATAAAGTGGAATGGAGCTTAAGTCCAGCTTTTGTAAGCCAAGTTCAGACCCAGGCACATGAAGTTCAAAGTCTGTAGTCAAACCACCATGATTCAGCCAGTCATCTGGGATTGTGACAGAAGCAGCAGGTCGATGTCCCACGGTCAACCGGACATGAGTGTCTAAAAACCTAATGAACCATTCTTCCCATTAATCTGGTCATGTCGTAGAACTGTTGTCACCCTTCATTGAGGGCCTCTCTGTATGGGGCACCATGGTAGCCACTGCTAGGAGTCCTCATCATCCTTTCACGATTAAATTCAAGTCACAGAAAACGGAGGCAGACAGATTCCAAGGACATCGGAATGCAAAATTCCATCAAGTTATAACCTATATAAAGGTTCATGTCATACATATATGGTATACGTGTGTTCACATATATATCTCTTAAAAGAGAATGCATGCTGTAGAATATAGGGAATAACTAGGTGTCAATGGCAGGTATGTATATTAATAAAGTGGATCAGTGGACCTTTGGGGGAAGGTCATTACTTCTTGCATTTATTGGAAAGTTCATTCAAGGATGTTTTGGGAAAGTTCAATTTTGAAAGATAATCACCTCCTCTCTACACTTTGCACATAAAGAGTGATCCATTAAGCATAGCTCACGGTTAGTCAGCATAACCTGGGCAGCAGAAAATGTCTTTTCCGCATGTGAGAAGGAAGGAATGTAATGTTGTCAGGCATTTGATCACTTTTACCCTTGGAAATAAAGTACCGTACACAAGCCTGTCCCTAACATTTGGGTGCATATGGGCTCATATTATTTTCTCTGTCCCTGGGGCCAACACTTACATAATTATTTGGTGCATATAATTTTTTTATCAAAAGCATGGGTGCGCGACAGCGAGAACTTTCCACCACCTTGCAAATGATTTTTAGAATATTTCATTAACAGACTGTCTTTCAGAGCCTGAGTTGACATCCGTGTGTCTGTAGACCAGTCTTTCATCCATAAAACCCTTTGTTCTGCCGCACAGATTCCAGACATCGTGGGCAATCAGGACAAGAAGGAAGAAAGCGCCCATTCCAACATTTGACCAGTCTTACTCAAATCTCATCTATTAATAGTCTTTTGAGACCTCTCTAAGAATTTTATTTCCTTTCCTTCAGCATCATCATATTACTTCCTTAAAAGTATCCCCAAATCTAATGAAAGGGGAGCTTCATATTTCATAGGATATAAGCACAATGGTTGAGTTTTACCCATTTTTATCACTTTCAATAAAGTATATGGGCAAATAATTGCTGTGTTCAGTTCAAAGATTTATTTTTAATTACAGTAGATTGAAGTTTTAGCACTGAAATTATTAGGAAAAACTCAATTATTTAAATGGGATTTTATGCACACCAGTGAGTTCAAAATGAAATCATCCTAGTCAAATAGATATTCTTCAATGTTTTAATAAAAATAAAATTCTAAGTGAGTATTCTGAGGAACAACCTGTTTACAACGCACTCTAAATTGGGTGCATTTTGTCATCACAAAGAGGAAGGAGCATGGAAATCCACTGTGTCTGGTCGCCACAAGGCAAGAATTGCATTGGCTCTTTCGGCATTCCAACATTTACGTGCAAAACGTACATCGTTTACACTGATCTAACATGCAATGCACGTAACGATGCTGCTCCCAAAGAAGTAAAAATTGTGTGTGTGTTGGCATGCGAAAGTACACATTTTGTGATAATGCACATTTCAAAATGCTTTTGTCGCACAACCATACCTACTACAGTACCCTAACCATTTGGAGAGCTTAGCGTTAAAGATGAAAAACAAACCATTAAAATCGGAGAAACAGCAAGTTCGACCTGACTCGGTATCTTTTATATATTGTGTGTTTGCCTATTGTATGTAGGACACCCAAAGCACCCAGCCTAAAACATGTCATACTCCTTTTCCTCATAGAAATATTTTCTCCTTTTGTTCTAAAACGTAGAATTTCCCATTTTTATTATGTTCGAGTATCTTGTTGTTCAAGCTAGTTTGCTTTTATGGTACTTCATGATATTATATTTCATAAATGAAAACAAAAAGTGGAATTTGGTTTCAAAGAATATAGCTCTGAAGAAAAAGATGAAATTGTCGAAAAAATGAAAGGGTTGGAAGAAGCAAGATCTTTTCTTACATTTTTGCTTCAAAAATATTACTGAGCATTTCTAAATATGTCAAAATATTTCTTAAACAAGAGAACCATATTAATACGGTCTTGGAATACATGAGAGCAACTTCCTACCCCTGTGCAGCCAGTGAAACAGGAATTATTTCTCAGTCAGTCTTAGAGGTCAGACATGGCAGTATCAGTTTGGGAGTGGAGCGCCGAGTTTATAATGACAGTTACCATACAATCCCTGCACTGTGGAGGGTCCCCATGCACACACAGGGCACACACACTGCACAGGGAGTGTGCAGAGCTTATATGCACACACAGGGCACATACACTCAACATGGAGTCTGCAAGACATAGGTCTTTATACTGACACAGTACTAACATATGCCTCTTTACCCTCATCCTCACGAGTCTAGAAAATTGCAGGGAGACCTTGGGAAACTGGCAAACTATTTTGAGTCAGTGACTTTGTGCTGCTTGGCACATAATCATGAATAAGGGTCTGTCACCTTAACCCACATCTGCCACCCATTACCCCGAATTTATATCCAGTCACTCCCCAAACTCTCTGCCTTAACAGTAATAGCTACTTTTCTAACCCCAGTTTACTCTCTACAATCTACCTTCTGCCCCAGTCAGATCCATTCCCACTTCTCCTCCAACTTGCT
>PVKM010028107.1:0-18457 GCA_004027735.1 Carollia perspicillata
TACTGAAAAACAATAAAAAAAATAATAAAATAAAAAAATAAAAACTTTCTAACAATTAGATATGTCATAAAAAAATAAAAAATAAAAAAATAAAAGCTGAGTAATGTATATAGATCTCTACAGCCTTTCTGAACTGAGAGTCAGGCAACTGGAGTTCTAGCTCCAGCCTGGCCGTTTCCTAGCTGGTTGCCCTGGGCAAGTCCCTTGACCTGTCAATGCCTCAGTTCCCTTACCTTTAAATAGAGGCTCACAGGAAAATATATTTGCCAATGATATCTCAAACAAGGGTTTGATCTCCAAAATATATAAAGAATTCAAACAACTCCACTCCAGGAAGACAAACAATTCAATAAAAAAATGGGCAAAGGAAAGCAACAGACACTTCACCAAGGAGGACATACAGAAGGCCCAGAGATATAGGTAAGGGTGCTCAGCATCACTAGCCATCAGAGAGATGCAAATTAAAACCATAATTAGATACCACTTTGCACCAGTTAAAATGGCCATCATAAAAAATCAACAAATGTGAAGAAAAGAAAACCTTAGTACATTGTTGGTGGGAATGCAGACTGGTGCACCCACTATGGAAAATAGTATGGAATTTCCTGAAAAAACTAAAAGTGGAACTGCCTTTCGACCCAGCAATTCTGCTGCTGGGATTATACCCCAAGAATCCTGAAACACTTATTCAAAAAAACCTATGTACCCCGATGTTTATAGCAATACAATTTATAATAGCAAAGTGCTGGGAGCAACCTAGGTGCCTATCAGTAAATGAGTAGATCAGAAAACTATGGTACACTTACACAATGGAATACTACACAGCAGAAAGAAAGAAGGAGCTCCACCCTTTGGGACAGCATGGATGGAACTGGAGAGCATTTTGCTAAGTACAATGAGCCAGGTGATCAAATTCCATATGATGTCATCTATAAGTGGAACCTAATCAACAAAACAAATAGGCAAGCAAAATATAACCAGAGACACTGAAATAAAGAACAAACTGACAGTAACCAGAGGGGGGAGGGGAAGGGATACGGGGAAAGAAGGGCAAAGGTCATCAAGGGACACAGGTCCCATGGACAAAGCCAAAGTGGGGAAGGATTGAGGGTGGGAGGTGGGAGGCAGTGGTGGAGGAAAAATGGAGACAACTATACATGAACAACAATAAAAAAATAAAAATAAAAAAACTGGTGGAAAAAATAAAAAATAAATAAAATGGAAGCTTAGACTAAGTGACTTCAAAGGTGCTGTCTGAGTCCCAAATGTGATTCTGAGCACTGGTTGTATGCACTTGTGGCTTTTATCTGGAGAATATTAGACACTTACTGAAGAATTCTCATGTCTATTTTTCTTCAAAGAGATACTATGGGAGTTTCAAGGTGACACGCTATAAATATCAAACAAGGTTTAAGAATGTTTAAAATCCAGTGACTAGACAAAAACTATAAATGCCTAACATATGGCAGTTTTGCAAGAGGAATACAGGGTACACACAGCTTCAGGTTAATAATTAAAGATACTGTTAAGGGATGGTATGAGAAGGAACAATGGGACGCACACAGCCAAGAGTCTCAGATCATGGGTGGGAACTTGTCCCAGTGTGAGGAACAGTGTCTCTGTAACCTGGTTGGTACCACTTCAGTCTCAGTGGGTTTTTCCCCCAGTGGTAGACATTATCAGAGTATAAAAGCAGCTATATCTGAGGGTAATTCATACACTGTGTAGCTGGTGGAATCTGGAGTCACTCAGTATGCACATGTTCACTGTTATTAAAAGCAGCCGTTGGCTCTAAAGGGCTCCAACAGTCAGGCTCCTCCAACAGTCTCCAGGACAGTATTTTGGTGCAAACCTTAGT
Organism: Carollia perspicillata; assembly: GCA_004027735.1. Lineage (NCBI taxonomy): Eukaryota > Metazoa > Chordata > Mammalia > Chiroptera > Phyllostomidae > Carollia > Carollia perspicillata. Next base: position 1,859 of record PVKM010028107.1, read on the forward strand.
ATGCGCTTTTAGAGAGTCATTAGCAAGAGGAGATAACCACAAGTGTAAATAAAAAGCAGCTGGACTGGTGCAAATAGTGTCACGAAAATAATTTTCAAGTCAATTACTATAGGTTGTTTTTTTTCAGAAATATTTTTTAAGGATATGGGATATCTAGGCTCCACTTATCTCTAAATAATAAAACTCTTCCACTCCTAGCAACCACTTCCTGGAAAACAACCTAGCAAAAAGATCAAAACAGTGAAAAGAGGTCTTTTGCACATTAAACAATGATAACAGAGGCTTTAAGAGCAAAAATCCTATGATAGCTTCAATCATCCATGGTTAGATCCATTATCTCTCAGATCATCAGCCAGGGTCAGGAACTTCCTTGCTGGGAAAACACATATTAACCCTTCCATGATGGGATATGACAATCACCCACCTACAAAATTGTACAAGAAAACAATCACTAAGTTTTTATTGTGTGTGTGGTTTGCTTCACGCATTAACTGCACAGTAATAAACTGCACTGCACTCGTACCTTGCTTCTCTCTGTGTTACACTGGACAATTTATAAAACCTCAAAGGGCCTCAGTTTCCTCACTTGTAAAATGAAAGTAATAGCACACACTTTGGGGGGCTTTGAGAATTAAGTGAGCAACGCATGTGTTTAGCAAAACTAAACTTTATGTAAAAAGAGGGTTGTGAGAATTCAGTGAGCGAAGCATGTGTATTGTTTGGGGCAAGCCCATGGAGAAACTCAGCAGATGTTAGCTCCTTGTTTCCTGGAGTCCATTTCTATCAAAAAGTTGGAATGATCTTTTTAAACTGTAAATCAAATCATATTACTCTCCAGCTTAAAACTGTAAATGGCTTCCCATTGCAATTAGGATAAAATTAAAAAATTGTAATATTCTACAAGGTCTCTTTGGCTCTGCCTAAATTGTAGCTACAGTTTTAGCCAGTTTCCTACTGATTTTCATGCTTTGGCCACATGGCCTTTTTTCAGGTCTTCAGATGGACCAGACCTACTTCATGACTCCTACATGGTAGTAGCACAAGGGGGTTTGTTCCTTATCTTATGATATGCATCATACCCAACTCATTTAATACACACAATTGATATTTTATACATCTTATGTAAAACGAAATGCAAAAGCAGCTTCTGAGTTCACCACTCAGAGTCAAATTGCTGCCTCTAAGACCCTACTAAATTGTAGATTGGAAACTGCCCCTGCTTCTGCACGTGCTGTTCCCTCTGCCTGAAACCAGCTTTCTGGAAACTTTAATGGAAATCCTTTATATGTAATAAAATGAATTTAAGAAATCATCTTCCAGGCACTTACTTTGAAGTTTTATCTTTACATGGTTTGAGGCTTTGGCACTCAGCCACACTGTTAGGAAACTGCTTACTGAATGTCTTTGTCTCCTCTAAAATCACACCACTGAAGACCTGTCTGCTCCACCCATAAGTGAGCCTTGCTCTGTCCTGATGTCCCAAACGCTCTTCTTCAGGTTCTAAGGCTCATCTTAATTCTCAGGGCACATTACTCCTCTGCTCCTATTTACAGAAACTAGTCACTTTAGTCCTAATCTTGTAAAACCAAGCAAACTATGCCCAGAAGGTGAGAATAGGAACAGACCGTAGACTACAGTCTACGGTTTTCTTTATTTAATTAGTGAAGAATAACTACAGAAAAGTACCAAAGCTTCCGTAGATAACATTTTCTACAGTTTAATACAAGCCTTCATCTTTCAGCATCTGCAGTTAGGGAGAAAAAGATGCCAAGATATCTCTCCATATTGAGCCTCAATTTCATGAATTCCGATGTATTGTATGTATACAGTCCAAATAAGTTCAGAATCATATATTCGTAAAGATGGGAAGGGAGGGACTTGAGAAATCTTGCCCAATCTCACACCTGTTTGTTAACCTCCTTTAGCATTCCTCAAAACTGACCGTCCAGCCACAGTTTAAATAAAATAATTTTTGAAAACTAATGAGCCTAATTCTGAAATTCTAACCAGTATTTCTTACAGAATGCTCTGCAGACAGCCTGCATCAGAATCATGTGGATACTGCTGAAGGGTCCTTGGGCTTCCCCCAAAAGCCTAGAATCCTAGGGCCTTGGGATACTTCACAGGAATCTCACCCCCCAGGTGTTTCTTACACATACTGAATCTGAGACCCTGCCTTCTAACAGGGATCAGCCAAGGTAGATTATCAGGGCTCGAGAAAGACTTTTTGGCCGTTGGGTGGAGAAATCTGTCTGCAGGCATTTTCATAAGAATGAGATAAAACAGCTGCTACAAACCTGCCCCCAACATTTTTTTCCATATCACACTGAGTGGCCAAGAGAGTTATGAAGCTGGCAGATATACAAGCTTCTACTTCCTGATGAAGATGAGGTAAGGAGCCATTCTCTGGACCAGGGAGAAGGAGATCTAATGAAACATTAATACTATCCTTGGTACTGGTAAAACCATGTTTCAGACCTTCTGACAATATACCTACGCAACCACACTTAAGGAAAAGGTTTGAATATTAATGACAATCTTGAGAAACTGACTTATTAGGGAGTATAAATAAATGACTCTAGGCTACATGGAGCATAGCATAATTAATTTATTCAAAAGATAAAAATATAAAAGTGGAAAGGTGGACCAGAACACGGGAAGTTGAAAGAAAAAAGTGAAAGGAATTTAGACACAATCCAAGCTATAATAAAATGAGCCTTATTAACAATTTCAACCAAAACAGAGAGCATATTTTTAGAATGAGGAGGGCTGTGCCCACTCTCCCTTTGGAGGAGGCTCATGTTGAGCTTTCCAGAAAACCACAGAGCTTCTAAGCTCAGTATGTAAGAGTCGGCTGTGTTAAAAATGCAGGAGCCAGAAATGACACATACCAAGCAGATGACTAAAAACCTAAGCAAAGGAGAACAGAGAAATTCATTCTTTCTCCTAAAGAGTAAAATGTGTCAAACTACACGTCTCTTAACCTCCTTCTCCCAAGAAAGAGCATTAGACTGGGATCAGAAAACCTAATTCTAACCCTGGCTCTGCTACTACCTGCATGATTTCAACCACCAAACTTAATTTTTTCAACTCATGATTTCTTCTTCACCTGTGTGTAAAAGAGTATCTTGGCTGAGACTGAACTTTAAAATTTATGATATGTTTTGTTGTTGTTGTTTTTGGTCTCCAAAAGTAAATATTCATTTGTCTTTAAACTCTTCCTTTGTTTTTAAAAAAGACACCCAGAATTACATATATAAGGCAAGTACCATTAACCTGACTGGGTATTAAGCATTCTGGTTTGGTAAGAGAAATGGCCACTGTGTAGCTTTGGGCTAGGTTTCTATCCCCAAGTCCCCTGTGTTGACTGCATATGTATGTGTCTTTACTTGTATTTCAGTAGTGGGGAAAGAAAACATTTTTCTTGGATGTATATAAGCAGTAGGGGGAACACATAGAGAACTATTGCTGCTTCTGAGAGGGGAACTCAAGACTTAAAGATTTTAGCTTCAGTCATAGTTGACAGGCTTCAGGGATTAATGCATGTGGAAAGTTGTTATTCCAGGAACTGGAATACATGACCTATGTCACTCCAGAAGTTTGGCAAGCAATTCAGCCTTTGTGTTCCAAGGGGTCTGCAAGTGATGAAGATGGTATCTGAGCCATTGTGTTCCAGGAAGGGAATGTCTGTGACCCAGATAAAGAATTGTTGACTGACAGATAAAGAAGTACTGCAAAAACATCACTGGACTGCGTCTCATCCAATTATCCTTTTCCCCCAAAAAACCTACCCTTTCTTCTCCTTGTAAGATGGTTGACTTGAGATGGGATGTGATGACAATTTTTGAGTAGACATAACCCACCATCTTCTCAGATTGCCAGCATCTGTATATAACACCCATGAAGAGTCAATCCTTGTCTTTACTTACTGGTTCTGGTAGTGACAGGCAACATAAATGCCAACTTTTCTGCTTTCACTTCTTTATGAGACAAGCTTTTGTTTAAAAGTGTAAAGAGGGGCAGAAATTCTATTGTGAAAGACACTGGGTGCTAGCACAGGTTCCTTGGAAGCCAGTTGACTGCAAAGAGGGGCTTCATCTCCTCTTCTGAGGCTCTGCTGGGTAAAGGGAGAATCATGGACTGCTTAACAGTCCTTAGTAGTAGTAGAGGTTTCTTAGGGAAGTTAGTTACAGTGGACACCGGCAAGAGGGTACCCAAGTAGGAGAGGAAGGACTCAGTTCTTCTCTACATGTGCACCCCTTCATTGACTCTCAGAAATAACAGGAAGATTTTCAAGTTGGTGGGAGTGGTGTACAAAGTACAGTTATGATACAGAAATTGTATTGGGAGTGTTTGAGATAAGCATTGTATAGTCTCAGTAGCACTACTCAATATACACTGCGCAGAGCTGCTTGAAGAAAACTAGGACCTGGGAACAGGATTGTTTGACACCTAGATGCAATGATTTGCTCACCTTCTGCAACTGCTTGTGTCTGGGAATCTGGAGAGCCAGCATACAAATCCTGTTATTCTCCCATCAGCATAGGATTAGCCATATCTCTGGATTTCAGTTATTACCACTCTCCCCTTAATTTGTACACTGCTACTTTGTTACTTCCTCTATTATAGTTCATTAAATAATGAATGCAATGACTTCTTTACCTGGCCCTCACTAGAGGGCAGAGGTTCGTGGAAGTTTCTAACCCTATCTGCTAGCACAGTACCTTGCTCATACCAAGCACTCAAAACAGACCCAGATCTTAAGAGACCTGGATTTGCATTTCTATGCCACGTTATCCTCACCAAACTACTGGTCTCTCTAAGATCCAGATTTTTTATCTGAAAATTTGATAATGATGCTTATGCCATGAGGTTAGTTACTAATTAATTGACATAATGGTCATCATGTGCCTGGCACATAATAAATGCATAATGATAAGAATTCTTTGGTTATCTCTTCACCACTTAGTTGTATTTTTTCTGGAGCTTTGATATATTCTTTCATTTGGGCCATACTGTTTTGTCTTGGCCCACCTGTTACGTAGTAAGGGGCGGAGCCTTAGGTATTCACCAGGGTGGGGCAACCTTCCTCGCTGTGTTGTGGTGCTATATGTGGGAAAGGGGTCTGAGAGGGAACAATACTGCTTGCTCAGCTTTATGCCGGCTTTCATTCACTTCCTCTGTTACTCAAACAAATTGGGCCCTTCTGGTGCTGATTCCTGGGTCAGTGGTTTTGTGTACCTTCTACGACCCTGTAGGTCTCTCCAAAGAACTCTCCTGTGAGGCTGGGAGCTTCTCCTGCTGCCTCAACCCCCACAGATTTTTTAGTCAGAGGTTTTGAGGCTTTATTTCCCCACTCTGTAACCCTAGGTTGCGTGGTCTGTCTTGCTCCTCAATTGTTCCTCCTGGTTTATTTGCACACAAATGTGGGACTATTCGCTCCACCAGCTGCCACCTTGCTGCAAATCCTCTCCACCCCAGCTGCCCATCTCTGTGCCTCCTGCTGGTCTGGATGAATGTTTCTTCTTTAACTCTTTGGTTGTTGGACTTCCACACAGTTCGATTTTCTGGCAGTTCTGGTTATTTTTTGTTTTTAAATTTGTTATTGTCCTTCTTTTGTTTGTGCAAGGAGGCAGAGTATATCTACCTGTTCCTCCATCTTGGCCTGAAGTCCAGTAGATGAAGACTTAGCACCATGCTTAAAAATCTGTTCTTATATGTTATTATAAGCTCAGGATATATACCTGAAAGTCTTGAAAATATACTCTAGAGTTCTGTACATGTGAGAAAATTGTTAAGAAGAACTTTTATTGAGTACACAGTATCAGCATTATCATTTGTTACTTTCCTTAATAATTTTAGTTTTAAGGGCACACCTTTGGATTCAGGGGCACAGATAGCCTATGCAGTGTCTTTCTGTGAATTAGAAAAAAGTACCTGTTTTTAGGGGTAAAGTCCCTCCTTTTCCCTTGCCCAGAGCATGAAGTTTGACAAGTGAAGATGGGTCTGAATTTCAGTTCCCCTGGCTGCTTTATCAAGTAGAATATCTGCATAATGCTCAGACTAAAAATCTGTGGGTGGCAGCCCTACGTCTTAAGACTTTTCACATCTAAGGCCCATCTTCATTATGTTAATCCTTTTTTAAAGATTTTTATTTATTTATTTTTAGAGAGAGGGGAAGGGAGGGAGAATGAGAGGAAGAGAAACATTGATGTGAGGGAGAAACATCAATCAGTTGCTTCTTGCATGTACCCCAAATGGGGACCAAACCTGCAACCCAGGCATGTGCCCTGGCCAGGAACTGAAACAGTGACCTTTTGCTTTGTGAAATAAAGCCTAACAAACTAAGCCACACCAGCTAGGGCCTGTTAATCTTTATATTTGTCTGCACTCTTTGTTATTCCCTTAGCATTTTTTTTCTGCCCCCCCATCCCGCTTTAATTCCTTCCTGCATTCTCTTTCACCCTATCCTGCTTTCTTTGCAAAGAGACTTCCGGAGAACCAGAGGAGACTAATGGCACTTCGTGGCAGAAACCATGGTATTTTACTGGTGGATTCCCAGCACCTGATATATAGGGGAACTCTGCTCATATTTGATAAATGAATGACTGCATTTTAGAATTACATGAGATTGTCTCACTAGTTATGCAATCCAGGTTCACATCATTTGATTAGTAGCAAAGCCCTCAGCTTTTGTTTATCAAGGAATGTCTTAATTTCTTCTTCACTTTTGAAGGACAGTTTTACCAGCCCTAGGATTCTTGTTTGACAGGTGACCTCCAAAATTTCTGATGAGCAACCTGGCAATCTGATTAAGGATCCCTTATATGTCATAAGCTGCTTCTTTCTTGCTGCTTTTAAGATTCTTTCTTTGGGCCCTGGCTGGTATAGCTCAGTGGATTGAGCGCGGGCCTGTGAAGCAAAGGGTTGCTGGTTCGATTCCCAGTCAGGGCACATGCCTGGGTTGCAGGCCAGTTCCCAGTAGGGGATACATTGATATTTCTCTCCCACTCTCTCTCCTTCCCTTTCCCTCTCTCTAAAAATAAATAAATAAATAAATAAATAAATAAATAAAAGATTCTTTCTTTGGCTTTTTACAGTTTGATTATAATGTGTCTCAGTGTGTGTTTCTTTGAGTTCATCCTGATTGGGTTTCATTGAGCTTCTCAAATGGTTATGTTCATGTCTTTCATCAAATTTGGGAAGTTTTCAGCTACTATTTTTTCAAATATCCTCTCTACCCCTTTCTCTTCTCCTTCTGGGGCTCCCACTATCTTAATGGTATCTCACAGGTCCTATACCCTCTGTTCACTTTTTATTTTCATTCTTTTTACTTTATGTTCCTCGGGCTTGATCACTTCCATTGTTCTATCTTCAGTTTTGCTGATTCTTCTTTTTTTAAAAAAATAATTTTATGTGCTCCAGGCATGAACCAGCTCTGGCCACGAATGCAGGCAGCAAGCTAGGATGAACTGAGGACTGAACAACTGCTTTGCCCTGACTGACATAAGAGCAACACCACCTACAGGTGTGTTCTTGCCCATTGCCAGGGGATAGTTTTGCTGATTCTTTATTCTGCACGCTCCAGTCTGTCTTTGAATCTCTCTAGTGAACTTTTTATTTTAGTTATTTTACTTTTAAACTCCAAAATTTCTTTTTGGTTTCTTTTTATGTTTTCTCTTAATTGATATTTCCATTATTTCATACATTATTTTCTTGACTTTCTCCACATCTTCCATTAGTTCTTTGACCATCTTTAAGACAGTTATTTTAATGACTTTGTCAAGTAGATTCACCATCTGAACAGTTTCTGTTGTTTTAGTTTTTCCTTTGAATGGGCCATACTTTCCTGTTTCTTTATGTGCCTTGTAATTTTTTTTCTGAAAACTGGGTTTTCAAATCTATTAATTTGGTAACTCCATAAATAAGATTGACCTCTTTCCCTGGGGTTTGCTTTGGGGTTTGGTTTTTTTGATTGTTGTATGCTGTCTCTGTGCTGAGAATCGGGCTGAGGTGGAAACCTAAGGTCTTCTCAGGAGTTTTCTGAGCCTGTATCTTTGCCTGGGTATGCGTGGTGACTTTCTAATTTCCCCTGCATATGTGGTTGCTTTTGGATGTCTCAGTCTTTAATGCATGACCCCCAAAAGGGAAAAAGAGAAAAACTAAGGGAAAAAGAAAGGAGGCCAAACCTTTAAATTCCTGGAAGTCCCTTCAGCTTAAGGGAGAGGGGCTTGCAACTGTGGCAGAAAGTGTACAATGGTAGCTGCCTCTTTGCATCTCTGTGTCATAACTAGTGATCAGCAATCAGAGAATAGATTGTTGACATTTGGAAGGCAGCATTCTTTATTTTTTTTCTGACCCTGGCTCTGGCAAGCTGCATGCAAGCTGCCCCAGGAACACGTGCACAGCTGCCTGCCTGGGTCTAGAAGGTGGGGAATGCGTAGATGCTACTATGCTAATAAATTGTTGAAAAGTAACTGCAATTTATCCTTCAAGCCTTCTCCAGGAATTGCAAGTTTTTAATAGATTCCAGAGTTCCAAATTGTTGTATCAGGCAGATTTGAGTATAATTATTGTCTAGGGGGGGAGACAGATTTCTGGTGCTTCCTACTCTGCCATCTTCCCCCAAGGATTCACTCTAGCCTGAAAGTCTCATTCACTATAAGGATCTTGTTCAACTGCATTCTAATTACTAAACCTTTCAGATAAGAAAAAATAGTTGTCTTAGGTCAGTTTGCCTATTAGGCATTTTTCAAATGTAATACATTTTCACATTGTAATACATTCTATTATACTGTGTTCTATACTCTGTTTTCATTGTATTATTTTATTTGATTTTTAACAATAACATGGGAAAATTGTAAGGGTAAATAATATTGTCCTTATCTTATAGTCAAGGAAAGTGGGCCTCAGGATATAACACTAGTAGAAACTTAGTAAGCAATAGATTAACAACTCAAACCAAGCTTTTTTCAAAGCTAGTTCTCTACCCAAACTACCTCTATAGAGCACCAATAATTTCTCTATGCAACCAGAAAGTTTGATCCTAAACAGTGAGGACAATCTAGGAGGCTAGAAACAGAAATATCCTTGACCTTGGAGTACGTCACTTGCTCTCTCTGCCTATTCTGATTGTGAGTAAATTCACACAAGAGTGAGGAGAAAGCAAATAGGAAGAGGATGCTGCTGTCTTTCTTATTCCCTCCAGCAGATTCTCTCACCTGCCAGAGAGAGAATGAAATAGGTAAGAAGTTGGGAGGCTGCATCTAAGCAAGGTTCTTATAGCAGCTGTCCAATTCTTGCTTTTAACTAAAACTAAGAGGATGACCACATGCCAAATTGGTTTGAAGAAACAAAATATATAGCCTCTAGGAGGGCCCTGATTCCTTCAGAATGTGGTTTTAGAATGACTATCCAAATTTCTTTTCAGTCACAGATTAAGAACAGAGTTAGAATAAACTAACTTAAAGTAGTTAAACATAGTGAAAAAGATCCAATTATACCTAAAATTTGGTCATTTTTAAACATGTTGAGCCCTGTATTAATGTTTAATTATTGTAGTCCTGATAATGCAATGTCATTTTTTAAAAAAATAGTTAAAATTTTACTTAAAGAAGCCTAGAAGATTAATGGATATAATCTTTCTTATAACCATACTTTCTGCCTTAGCCTATTTATTTGGATAAGAAGTTCACAAACTCAAATGCCGCAGAGGCCAGATAATAGCAGGCTTATATCAAACCTATAGCAGGCTTGATATATATATATAGCCAAACTCTACAAATGGGCAGTTGGATTCAGCTAGAGCCAATTGTTACCATGAAGAAACACAAAGCCAATAATTGCTAGATCTTCTGCTTTTTCAAGGAAAACTGAAAATCTGTATTTTTACGTGAATACTCATTATTAAATATTGACTTAAATTTAAAACAAGCAAGGCAACAAACCATTTGAATTAAAAAAAATGGCTGCGGGCCACCACTTTATTGTCTGGTTCTGACCACCTGATAAGATATTTATTGCCCCCTGGTGGTAGTTTTCCTCAATTCTAGCTTTAATTTTAGAGGAATGAGGTGACTGGAAATTTCAGTGTTTGGTTCATCTGTGTGAGGAGCATGGTCCTGCAGGGTGGGCAGATTGCCTACTTCCAGTATCCATGCCAATGCTTCCTTATATTGGCACAAATGGCCAAAGTGAAAATTGCACTGAAATGGGGGTTAGTGATTCAGATACTGAAAATATTCACTAACAGATATTTGTATGATAATCAGTACAATAGGGAGTTATTTTTAAAGCATATATTATCAAATATGCAGGGGTGTGCTGGGTACGACTGAAGCAAGGAGTGACAAAAACATTGGGTAATTGTCTTGGGCCTTTGTGGCTGCAGGATTGAGCATCTGGACCATGACTCACTCAGGCAGTTGGCTAACTCCCCAACTGGTGCTAAAAATGACTGAAATATAGTTTCCTCATCTGAAAAATATAGGGATAACAATACCACCTATCTCATAGGTCTATAAAAACTCAATGTCTTCAAAATACCTTAGGAGGAAAATTTCTGATACATGAATGCCCGACCTACTACCATAACCTTGGTCAGCAAGGCAGACAGGTAAAACTGGGTTCTGTTCTATGCATACCTTCTGCCCAGACTGGGTGTAGCTCTTCTGGGACTTCCTCATTCTCTGTTTTGAGGTTGATTTCTTTTGCCTGATGTTCCCACATAAAAATGTTTACACCAGAAAACGAGAGAATTGAATGTGATTTGGGCTGGTTTCCACTTCCACCTCAAGGTCAACTGTGTATTTAGAACACATGGAAGATGTGTCTGCTTGAAAGAAGCTTGAATATAATTTGTGATGGAAAATTACAGAAGCCTGTCAGAAAAGAATCATTATAAAGCATTACTTTTCACAGGGGAGTTGAAGGTGCCCTCAAACAGACTTTGCTTACTTTTTTTTTTAATTGGGAGATGGAGCTGTAGAAAAGGTTACAGACACTTTAAAATCATAAATCGGGGTCCAGGGGTTTTTGAAGAAATAAATACAATACAAGAAATTCCTCTAAAAACAATCTCATAGACATTCACTTTTATATCATCTATTATTAAATGTGAGACTGTGTAAAAGAAAAACAGGCACTGATGAAAATTAAAATCTACCCCCTTTTGTTATGAGAGAGATTAACATAAATATATTAAAACAAGAAAGTGTTTACTACAAATACAAGATACACTGTAATATAAATACCAAGTATGAATTGAGAACATAAAAGTGTGAATGATTTTGTAAGTAAATATTACAGCACATATTTCAAAGGATTCAGCAGAAAAAGTTATAGGCTTGTTCCAATATTAGGATTTGTGGAGTTCCCCTTTTTGAATTATTTAAATTCTGTTTACTTTGAAAATTACTTACATTGGGTTTTAGTCATGCTTCATATTGAAGTCATTGAAGTCAGAGTTAGGTATTGTGTCTTCATTACATAAAAGTCATAAAATTTTGAAGGTGACTTCAATGGGCCAGGAAGCAGGATTAAATAGGAGGCTATGCAGGGATCGAAATCAGATGGAATTTGAGACAATCTAAAACCAATTAAGGCATTTAAAAAGATATATAAATATTTGTATAGCCAGAGAGATGTCATGAAATCTTTTTTGTGACAAAATATTTTTCTCCTCTAAAATAATAGATCAAGGTAATAATTTTTCAGGTAACTGTAGTATTTTAATAATTTATAAAGGGAGAAATGAGAAAAATATCTGCTCTTATGCAGAAACTCCAAAATCCTGATGAAGAAATAATGAACAGAGTAGAGCAAGTTACATTATTAGAGAGAACAGATGGAACCTTCCCCCTGAGATACTCCTGAGCAGAATCCTTAGTACCTTCCTGGAAATTTTTGAATCCATTTATCTTTTCTCTCTCTTTCTTTTTCTTTTGGAAGAGGGAAATATTTTTGAAATGAGTTTGTATAAGGCTGGCTACAGCTCAACTTTTGCAGAAATAAACTGCATTTCTGTTTCTGCTCTGAAAGACATTCATTTTTATCAGTAGGAATTGTACCAGCTATTTAATGCTTCATCTTTTCAATGTGGGAAAAAAGATCCTGAGAATCTCCTGAAGACTTTTAATCATACCTTAAGTGGTTACATATTTGCATTACCAAATATATACACACATATGTACAATAGAGAGAAAATACATGAAAAAGATATGCACACATCTTTATAGAAACAGAAAATAAAATTTATTAGCACATTCATAATAAAGACCTAAACAGTTAGTTCTCTAGGAAGAATAATAAATTTAGGTTTAAAAACTTTATCTCAATGGTAAATATATATAAAAATATTGACTGAAGGTAAATTTATGCTGTAAAGTGCAGTCCAAAATTTGGTTTTGAAATTCAAGCACCCTGTCCTTCACTGAAAAGAAGAATGATGTTAATGAATATAAAGAACCTTAATTCAAATACACAGAAGACTCCAATAACATAAGAAATGTAAACAGGAACCTTATTTTGTGTACAACATTGGATCTTTCTGAAGCCCATCTTTTCAGAGGGTCATCCATGGCTGATACCCTGGAGACTATTACCCTGCGAATGGTGTTTAGATTATTTGTCCCGAAAGTGTCTTCTGTCTTATCCTTGAACACTCATCTGCCATTTCTCTGCCCACTCATCCAGCCTGATGGCATCTTCCTGAAGTTTATCCTGCACTTGGCATTTTGCTAACCGAAAGTTTCACTTCATATGCCACTTGGGATATTTCACACACATACTCACCTCTGAATCATTTACCAAACTGTTTCATAAGAATGCCTTAGAGCCAATTCCTGGTGTACCCTGCTGTTTAAATCTCTATCCAAGTGGAATGGACTGTTACAGTGGAAGTTTCTGCTGAGATCCTAAAGTATCAGAGGCCCAAGTAAGTTGTGAACTTATGAATTTTGGACATCAAGGGCATAAAGGTGGGTTCTGTTGGACATTTGTAAAGTGCCTTTTTTAAATGAGAGAGTTGTAAAATATCACCTCCCACTATATCTCAAGTCAAGAGTAAATCTTAAAATGAACAAGCAAAGTAAACTCTTCTTATTTAAGGACAAGAAGAAGAGCCAAGTTTCTACAGAGAAGCAGGGGAGGGGCAAGACCCACGGCATAAATGTAAGTGGACAGTGAAAGAGAAAAGATGAAGTTGTTTTTCTGAGTCCACTCCACAACTTAGTGCTTGTTCAGTGCACTGATTATACATGCACATGCCCGTTTGTTTTTATTCTTTGTTTAGTGCTTTTACAGCAGTTCCTTCACAACGTATTTTCCATGATGACTTTTTTTCAAAGACTTTGAAAAACATTGCATTTATTGCTGTGCTCTCACTAAGGTAGTTAATTTTGCTCTCAAAGAAGTCCACTACATTATTAGGTATAATTTCCTCTTAATGAAATAAAATATATTTTTTCTATTAATATGTCAAATTTGTGCACATTTTCAATGACCTCATATTCCATGGTAAATTCCATCACTAAAGCATAGCCTGAGATGAGACTACTGCTTCCCCCACCTTTTTTAAATTAATAAAAGACAGAATAGTAAGCTAAGAAGCAAAGTCAGAGAAGAATAAGTCTCCTAGAAGCCAATGGCAGAGAAAGCTTAAAGAAAAAGGTCAACAGAGTCCAATGATGCAGAGACGCCAAGAGTAACCTTTTTTGAATGTCTGTGAGTGATGAGATGAGGTACAATAGTGAGAAGGCTGAGGAACTGGTAGGGGTGAGGAAGTGAGGGTAAAGAATTATAGGGCATTTTCAAGAAGTTGGACATCAAAGCACAACGTGAAGAGAGAGTTTTTATGTTTCAGTGAGGACACTTGAACCTACACAGTAGCTGAGGAAACGAGCTGTAGAAAGCACAGGTGTAAAAGTGTGAGTGTGTAAGGGACATAACCAGACCCTGGAGAGGGGCGAGCAGGAAACGTTCAGGTGGATGCAGCAAGTCTGAAAAGGGTATGTTTCCCAGACACCAGGGAACATGCAAATATAGAGCTGAATCTGAAGTGGAAAAGACAGAAGTTGAAAAAGGTCACAACTCTCGGTCTCATTTTTGTGATGAAGGTGGTAACTTCATCTGCTAAGTGGGTATGTGAGTGGAGTGAAGTTGTGTCTGTCACAAGGGAGAGTGGAAGCTGAAATTCCCAGGAGGATGCCTTTTTCTAGTTCTCACAGACACCATAAAGACTATCTACAGCCTTTGGCAAGAGCTTTAATAAGAGTGGTGAAATCTTGGAAAAATACCTGTTTCTAGGGCATTATCCTCTAAATGTTTGGCTAATTGTAGAAGATATAAGCAGTCTTACAACTTAATCTAATCTTTCTAACTTGGTTGTTGGGAAGAAAATTTGGGTATGTTAGTCCAGTTTTTTTTTTGAGAAGCAGACAAGACAAGATTATATGGAAAAAATGTATGAAGTAAGGAAAAGCCTTGTAATGAAAATATAGGGAGATGGGAGAGGCCAAGAGAGCCATCAGACCGTGATGCAGGTGTGACTCCAGATAAATGAGAAAGGGAAGGAAGGGAAGTGGGAAGAAGCATCTTAGACTGCAATGCACTTCTAAGAAAATTAGGCAAGGCTGTTAGTAGCCCTGAAGCCAAAGTCACCTTCAGAAGACTCCCGTGTCCTTCTAGGAATGGACCTGCCCCACTCAATCATTGCCTGGGAACAGCACATGAGGAGTGTGGCCTCAACACAAACGGAGTGATTTCAGAGCACAGCAGCCGGGCCTGTTAGTCAATTATGCTTCCCCAGGTTAGAAATCTGAGATGCAAATTTTCATGGCTGTTACTGTCCATCCTATTCACCACAAGGATCCATTTTTCCAGGAAAGCTCAGAGACCAGCAACTCCATGGTTACCATGCATCTAACTTCCTCAGGGGAAACAAAAAAGAGGGAGGTTAGTGAGATGAACTACAGGCCCTAGAGCTGCACAAGATCGCAGAATGGCAACTGGTACACATCCTCTTGCTCTTCTGGATGGTGGTGTTGGCAGAGGCTCTGTGAGCAGAAAAGGCAAACCTGGATCTAGAATAGCTATCTACCCCATGAAGATGAACAGTTGGTCCATCCAGACTGAAAGGGGCCTCGTGTAGTCAACATTAACCACCATGTGGCCACCTAGTTTATTTTTCTTTTTTACTGAACCTACTGGGGTGTCATTGGTTAATAAAATTATATAGGTTTCAGACGTAGGATTCTATAACACATCATCTGCATATTGTGTAGTGTGTTCGCCACCCCAAGGCAGGTCTCCTTCCATCACTGTTTATTCCTCTTCTACTTCCCCCCACCCCTTTCTCTCCGGTAACCACCATACTGTTGTCTGTATGGTTTTTTTCTTAATCCTTTTACCTTTTTCACCCAGGTCTGCAACCCCCTCCCTTCTGACAGCTGTCAGTCTGTTCTCTATGAATCTGCTTCTATTTTTTTTTTATTTTGTTCTTTAGATTCCACATACAAGTGAAATCATATCGTATTTGTCTTTATCTGACTGGCTTATTTCACTTAGCATAATACTCTCCAGGTTCATAGGGAGTAAAACCTTAGACATTTCTCATAGCAATATTTTTTCAGATATATTGCCTCAGACAAAGGAAATAGAAGAAAAAATAAACAAATGAGACAACATCAAACTAAGAAGTCTTTGCACGGCAAGGGAAACCAACAAAATGAAAAACAGCCCACTGAAGGGGAGAACATATTTGCCAATGATGCATCTGATAAGGTGTTAACCTCCAAAATTTATAAAATCAACACCAAAAAAATTAGAAATCATTTCTGATCTTTTCTAAGTGGGATGGAAAAGAATACCTTGTCCAAATCAATGGCTACATACCATGTAGCTGAAGCCATACTAATCTTAGCATAATATAACATCTGGCACAGCAATTACAATCAGTTTTATTATTTGATTAAGTTTGTAATAATCCACAGTCATTTTCTAGGATCTGTCATGTTTTCCTGCAGGGGCCATACTGGTGAGTTTAACAGAAATAAAGGAATCACTACTTCTGTATCATTTAGGGCTTTAATGGTAACAATAATTTCTACTAAATAGACAGGATATAATGTTGTTTTTTATTTACTATCTTGGTTGGGGACTAGGGACAGTTTTAGAGGTTTCTACTTAGTTTTTTCCACTGTAATAGCTTTTACTTACAGCCCAGAGGATACAATGTGAGGATTAGTCCAATTGCCAGGCCAATTTCAATAACATTGTCAGGAACTGGTTAAATGACTACTAGGTGGATCCCTGGATCCAGTGTACCAACTATGGGCCAAATTTTAGCCCACTCATTTACCACCTGGCCCTTCGGCCCCCACATTAGCCAGGTGGCCGTGATGATGCTTTGGGTCTCTGAATATCAGAGTCGACTGTGGTTTTGTCTAAGAGTTCTAAAATTGTTTGGTTATTTGTAGGCATCATTCTTTCCCTGCAACCTCCTCCCCCATAAATTTCACATGTATGCAATATTGTACTTGCCACAGCATTCCCCTTCACCAGAATATTTTTTCAGGACACCAAGTATGAAATCTTTAGCAA
>PVKM010028108.1:0-18452 GCA_004027735.1 Carollia perspicillata
TGAGCCTTGCTGAGGCTCTGTGTCTTCTCTCAAAATGAGAACACTCCTCCTTCATGGAGCTGTTAAGGGGTCTGCACGAGACAATGTTCCTGGGAGGACTCAGGAAATTGTAAACCTGGTAATGACATTAGCTCCCCCCCCCACGCGTTCAGTGATTCCATCTAATATCCCCAACTCCTCCTTGCTGGTGGCTAATGGTGACAGGCTTGCCAAGCTGCTCCTGAAAGTCTGGTGCCATTTCGGCTGTTTGATGCTGCACAGGTAAAGCTAAGGTAACATCTCCTGGGTGAGAAAGGCACAACTCATCACAATTTTTTTTTTAAAGGGACATCTGAATACCAGACAAGATTGCTTGAATACACTATACCAGGGTCTTAACATTTTCTCTGATTTATCTTTAGTGGCCTTTACAAGGGGGAAAAGGACCATTAATTAAATCTAGGGATATCAGAATTGCTAAGGGGACTGCTCTGAACACAAGTATTATGAATGAGCAGTAATATAACCTTTACAAAGATATGATTAAAGAGGTTTAGAATATTAAAATGTGGTAAGCAAATAATGACAAGATTTCAGATGAGAAAAGTAATGGCTCCACCTCTTTCTGAAAAGGAATCAGATTTTTTAAAATGTCAAAAACAAGAAGGGTGATGACGGCTAGAAGATGTCATCATGGTTTGTATCCTAAAATAAAGGGTCAAATTTGGTGCTTGGGTTACAGTTAAGTGACCTTTGCTCTCTCTCTTTTTCAAAAGAGTTTATTTTTAGAGAGAGAGGAAAGGAAGGAGAAAGGAAGGGAGGGAAACATCAATGCATGGTTGCTTCTCATGTGCCCCGCACTGGGGACCTGGCCCGCAATGCAGGCATGTGTCCTAGACTGGGAATCGAACCAGTGACCTTTTGTTTCACAGGCCCGAGCTCAATCCACTGAGCCACAGAGCCAGGATGTGACTCTCTTTCTTAACTGTTGATGATTTTTGTTTCCTTTTGCAGCAACACTCTCCTCAAGGACATACCCTAAGCATTGCAGATTGACATGTATCTAACCTCTTTAGGTCAGAGAGGAGAAACAAGGCCAACATCAACTAATTGTTATGCATCTTGAATAATTTATTACAATAGTCATTATCCAGATAATGAAGCATTTGGTTAGCTTGAGAAGAGAGAAGGGATAAATTGAGATGCGTGAGGCCAAGCAAGGAGAAAGAGAGAAGCAGAAAAGGCTAAAAGCTTGTGTAATATTTTCTTCTGGAGAGAAAAGGAGAGGCCTAATAAAGAGAGAGAAATAATGGGAGGAGCCTGAGAAATTTTATATATAGCAATGAAGTCTGTCGGGGTGACAATTGTCCTGCATTTAGAAAAGTAATTTTTGTTAGTTAAAATAGAATAAAGCACTAAACATTTTCGGCAGGGGACAACTTGGTAGGATGATGGCTAAGACTCAGATGACTTAACGTCTTCCGTCGGTGACTGCTTTCTGTCTCATTAGTTCAAGTACACAGGCATCATCTTCTGCTTCAGTGACCAAACTGCAGAATCACTGGCAGCTCCGCACCTCATGCTCAAGAAATCTTTTCTGAGAACTCTCTCTGTAAGCACACTTACTAAAAAGTCCAAAACAACAAAACAAAAATAAAAAGAACTTGCCTTAATAGTTTCATGTCAATGTTCACTTAATCACCTGTCTAGTCATTTTGATGCTTTTATATTTAATACAGTAGTCGAGCGTAATATTGCTTCTATATTTTACTATCTCTCTCAATAGTTAGAGACAAATGTCGATGGTTCCTTACGTGTGTGACTGGATGGGGAGAGATCCAATGTAGCTGAATCCATGGCACGTGAGATATTATCTCAGCTCCTTTAAATATGGCCTCTAATGATTCACTTCCCAGCAACCTCTTAGGCAGGGCTGCTTCTCATTGTACAGAAAAGGAAGCTGAGACTCAAGAAATAATTTGTTGCCTGGCTGGTGTAGCTCAGTGGATTGAGCTCGGGCTGTGAACTAAAGGGTCACCAGTTCGATTCCCAGTTGGGGCACATGCCTGGGTTGCAGGCCAGGTCCCCAGTGGGGGCCTTGTGAGAGGCAACCACACATTGATGTTTCTCTCCCTCCCTTCCCCTATAAATAAATAAATAAATAAATAAATAAATAAAATCTTTAAAAAAAAAAAGAAATAATTTGTTAAAGAACTGAAATAATTTGTCAGTTCATGAGTGACAAAACAGAGATTCTAGCCCAGCCTTGTCTGAGCAATCCTTAGAACTTTTTTTGGGGGGGCTGTTGGGGTGGGAGAAGGGGCCAACGTTTGGGGACAGAATCACAAATGTTGACGGGGACAGGAGAAAGTACAAACGTTACTTTGTTGCTTCATCACCAGGGGATCAGTGGGCAAATGAAACACACTTTCAGCTTTGGTGTAGCTGAGAGACTAGCTCGGACTTTCATAGTGTTCTACGTTTTGCGGATCAGAGCTTTCTGTACAATGGACTGTAAACGGCTTTGCAGATTAGGCGAGACTGACACACGATGAAAGGGGCACGTTGCTCTAGAGGAAAAGTGGTAGAGTACTCTTCAATAACCACTGTTTGCTCTGGAGGTCCCTGGGAAAGGCTTTCTTACTTGTGTCCTGGAAGTTGACATCGTTGCCATTGTATGCGTTCTTCAGTTTGTTGGTCATCACTCGGAGAGCCATGATCTGCTGCCGGATGAAGGTGTCGGGCCGAGTGATGTCCACGTCCACCTCCGGGTTGTTGATCTGGTTGGTCAGCCCATCATTCATGATCTCAGGCAAGTATCTGCCAGGCACAGAGGGAGAGAACAGATGAGGGTGAGGCGGGAGGGACCTGGACACTGGGCTCTGCCATGCTGTTTCGAACAGTGAGCTGAAACATCGGCCAGAGACTGGGCTGGATCCTGGGAGAAAAGGCGAAAGAGAAAGCATGAAAGAAATATTCTCAGAGGGAGATGTGGCTACAATGGCTTCACAGTGGTTTTTTAAGGTTGGCTTGTCTACAAGTAAAAGCCCAGCTGAGGACTCACAGAACTTATTACTTAAAATTAACTACTCTTTCTCCATCCCAAATGTTAGATACGTCAGAACTTGATAGCCTCCTCAACTCCCCTGTGAATTTCTCTAGTAACAACTAAAGTTGTAAATTATAGATCATCTTAGAAAGGATGCCGTTTCTCAATGGAAGAGGCCCTACCTCAGATTTTAATCCAAAGAATCTTTCAGATTAAAAAAAAAAACTTTGGAAAGTTTGTGAAGTCGCCAAGGATTGCTGGTATACTTGAGATGTCCATCAGGGTTTTTATTTTGTAATAGAATTTTGGGTCTAATTCCATATTATGTAAAACTGCAGGTAAAATCTAATGGTTCTTTAACTTTCTTACTTGTCTTGAAATGGCAAATTTATATCGATATATCTTTTACTTGTACTAAAACGTCAAAATGGTCACTTCTTCAACATCAGCTGCCTAAGCCGCCTAGGCGTGTTGATACCGGGGGAGACCGAATGGCTCAGAATAGCGCTCGCAGCCCCTTCTGACTTCTTACTCTCCTGACCTGTCGGCTTCCCTTCCTCCTTCTCTCCCCACAAAGCTCCTCCCGCCCGCCTGCTTCTCCTCTCCCAGTTCCCCTGTGCCTCGCTGGAGTGCAGACGGCTGCAGCAGCCCCCAGCTGACTTCCCTGTCCTGTCTTCCCCTTGTAGTGCCTTCTGCCCATGTCGTCTGATTCGTCTTCATAAAATATTGCCTTCATCACGCCCTCCTTCTGTTTCGAAACCTTTGGTGAATATACCTGATGTGCACTGACAGCTTACTAAAGGCAGGTACCGTGCCAAGCACTTTGACATGCGTTTTAACATTCAATCTCCCAGCAAATCTAGGAGGTAGTACTATTGTATCCCCATCTCATAAAGTAGAAAACGGAGGCTTGATGAGAAAGAAGTCACTGTGTATAGTCACAGAGCTAATAGATGGCCAATGATGACTGCGGCCCCCAGCAGGCTAGCTTCAGAGCCCAAATGCTGCGCCATGGTGCCCGGTCCATTCTAAGCTACGATCCGCACTGTATACCCCGGCAATCGAAGCCCCTCTGCCATCTCATCTCCACTATCTTATGTTGCAATGGTCCCTCCAAGGGGCCCTTCTTGCCTTATACAATCTGCTCCCTGTATACCCCTGATACTTGCCTGTCCCTGTGTCATCTTATCCTTGCCGACAAAACACTTTCTCATTTAAGTCTCAAATATCTTGAAGACCCGGGTCAATCCTCACTTCCTCCTTAAGATGCTTTCTGGTTTGTAGGGATCTGCCTGTCCTTTCGTAGGGCTGCCAGGTTCAGCTGGGCATTTTGTGCACAGCGTGAAGTCACCTGTCGAGGGCGTGAGGTGACACTAAAAATCCAGCTTGAGGCCTGCGCCTGCAAAGCTGTGCACCCACAGGGCACCGGTCACCAGCAGGGCATCATTTATTTTTTTATTTTTTTTGAAATCTTTTTATTTTAGAAAATTTCAGTAGATACCAAAGTAGAGGCAATCATATAAGGAATCCCATGTACTCATCTGAGTGTGCTTTTCTAATCCCTGCCAAGGCTCTATATGTGTCAGTGCTTTGGTGAGACATGGCGGTGCACTCAAAGGGGCAATAAAGAGAGTCTGAAGAAGAGACTATTTACAGAGGTGTGGACAGGGTGAAGGAAAACCAGCATAGGGTGTCCAGGAGCCACAGGGCTGGAGGGTGGTGAGGTGTTCCCAGATGCACAAGAACTGAAATCACAGATGGGGGCCAAATAACAAGGCCATGGCCAAACCAAGACTCATCGTGAGGGAGGGAGCCCAGGGAATGATACCCTGACCTCTCTCGCCCCTCCTTCTGACTTCTGGCTGCTTCCTCCCATTGGCTGAAAGCAAGTGGAAGCTGGCAGATCAGGGGACCCTGGTGATGCAGTGGTAGGGGTTCTCCTACAGGGCGCAGACCAGGGTGGAGGGCTGACTAGTGGGCGTCATGTAGAATTAGGATACCCGGCACAGACAACTGGCAGGCTGGTGGCAGCCTTGCCTAACTGCTAGTCTTACCACTGTTACTGCCTCTGTTATGGTTGCTTGAAAGCTGAAAAATGCTCCTTTTCTTTTATTTTGTGCTTTGTGTTTATATACTCGTGTACTATATACTTATACTTAAAATTCTTCCCTTTCCTGCAGGCAATGTTCCAAGGTCCAGAAACAAAAGGTTCTATCCACCAGTCTCCAAAACAAGAAACAGAAACACACAGGGTAACCTATGTTTGAGCCATTGTTCAGCCATTGAACTCTTATGCGTGATGCATTTGTACATGAATTGCTTTGCCCACGTTCCATTGGAGGTCCCCTGAAGAAGCTCCAGGTCTCCATCCTGAACAAAATCAACTTCACAATGATCACTGCATAACGAATAATAAAGCACACAGAGTACATTTCAAAGTCTTTCCCCCAAAGCTTCACAATATTTACTGCCTTAAAAACTGTTCTAACTGAAATTTTTACAAAGTCATGGAACTACATCATGTCTTTATTCTAGCAGGAGAGAACTTCTGTGCTGCCTTTTAATACACCTGGTATTTCAAGAAATTCTTGTTGGATTTGGAGGTTGTCTTCCTGATATAACTTCTGAAATGTGACATTGGATTGACTATACCTGACATTGAGTTACAGGGGCCGGATTCCGTGAACTCTCCCTAATTATCAAAGCCCACTGGAATAAATAGTCACCAGTTCAGGCCAGCTTCTACTGGTGCTGGCATTGAGAGGGGGCTGAAAGGTGACCCTCGGTTCTGGCATTGCCCCTCAACATTCAGGACAATGATTCCCGTGGGTGGACCTGTGCTGAGTCAGAGGAGAGCTTTGTGTCTGCCAGCTGCCGTGAGCTCTGCATGGCTGGCCGAGACTCATTTATCAGTCGCTGACTGCTATTGCTTACACTGGGAATGGTACCCCCGGGAGTCTGAGCATTCAGGAACAATAAGAGACTGCCACATACACCCAGCCTCGAATTGTGCCTACTGACGCTCAGCCGCTTACGATAAAAACAAGGAACAATGCACCTGTGTCCTCAAGAACCTGTTCTCCTTTCTGTGTATTCAAAGGGTAACTTCAGGGACTCTGTGGAAACAGAAACTGAAAAACACAGTAGAACAAGAAAAGGGCCATTTTTGTCACTGCACCGACCATCCTGCGGTCAAATCCATGGACAGCCGGGGCACAGCCTGAACTATCGACAGGAGCCCAGGTCAGCACCAGGGCTCACGAGCCCATTGATTTGTTGCCTCTCACGTTTGCTCCCTTTCTAAAATGATCAGATCCTACAAGATTGGATGCATCTTTGAGCTCATATTACTCTCCCCTTTGTTAGGTTCTGCACCAGCTCTTTGGGATGGCAGCATTCTACTTTTGTGGCCTCACGGTTCTGGGAGACATGGAAAGGAAGGGGAACCTCACTGCAGGTAGCTCAGCTCCCGAGCTGCATGCACATTTACCCAGGGCGGGAAGAGCCCAGGCATAAGGACCAACAGGGTTGTCACAGTGTGCGGATGTTTCCCGCTGTGCTGGGGCAAGTGGGTGGGACCCCCGAACAGTCAACGATGGTTTCTCATTTTGGTTACTTCTATTTTGCAACAGCATGTACAGAAACGAGATCGTTGGCAGTTCTGTGGAATTCTATTTCTTCACGTCTGCTGTGGTCTGAATGTCTGTGCTTCCACCCAACTCCCAGGGTGAAAACTTAATGCTGATGTGATGATATTATGAGGTGAGGCCTTTGGGAAGTGTTCAGGCAGAGCTCTCGTGATGGGGATGAGTGCCCTCATGAAAGAGGCTCCAGAGAGCTGGCCGTGCCCCTTCCGCCATGTGAGGACACAGCAAGTCTGAGGCCCAGAAGAGGGTCCTCACCTGGCTTCACTGATCTGGGACTTCCAGCCTCCAGAAGTGTGGGAAGGACATTTCTGTTTATGAGATCCTCCATCTGCGGTGTTTTGCTGTGGCCGCCAGAACAGACCGAGACATGTGATTTCACCTTGTCGATGCAGGCTTCCTTGATCACATCTGAACATCACAGCGGACTGAGGTGGAAGAGCCCCAGAGGGGTTTAGGGGGGCTCGCACAGTCCACCTTGTGGGTGGCTGCAGGCTTTGTGCTGGAACCACCCATGGCAGAGTTGACAGTCTTTGTCACCCGAGAGACATGAAACCTGAGAGACAAAGACTTGTCCCTACAGAAGAGTCCCACTGTCTTTGCCACCATTCAGCATCACTCCTTTCAGCTGAGCTGATGCTTCCAGAAAGACCCTGTTGCTATCTGAATGTGCTTGCTGGGAGGAGAGGCATGTTCATGGATTAGTTTTCAGTATTCTCATCACCACACGAACACTGGTAGTTGTTCTGCCGCATGGCGTTGCCTAGGGAGGGAAAGGGACCCATGACTCTTCAAGATCTAATGGGGTGTGAAAGCCTGAGAAGCGAGGCAGTTGTCAGAAGGGTCAGCTGGGCGGTGCCCTGTGGGGTGAGCAAGAGTCCCAGTGGAAGCTGGGCCAGGAGTGGGGAGATGTGGGGTCCCTAGGGTCTGGCCTGGGTTTGTTTGCAAGTGCCTGTCACTTCCGCTGGCTGCTCCTGCCTCAAGGCACACTCTAGGATGGCGGAGAGCAGTTTCCGTTCTGTCTGTTGTCACAAATGAGCTCCGGGCAATACATGTCTTTATAGCAACTTTGAATTCTAAGCTATAGATTCATTCACCTCCAGTGCATTTAAGCTTTATACTGATATAAGTAGACATCATACTAATACAGGTCCAAAATTCCTTATCTGCAGTTTCAAAATGAAAAAATTTCCAAAGTTCTTTTTGGCAATCTATTCATTACCAGTCTTTGATCTGATCTGAACCAAGGCTAATGAGAGTCCTCATTTATCCCACTTAGTGTAAATAGTAGTACGTTTTGCTGCAGACATTTAATGTGTTTGATCATGAGTTCCAGCCCCACACTCCCCTGGGAGAACTCTCTAAAAAATGTATGCACTGGCATGATTTTCTAAAATCTACACATTCTGAATTCTGAGGCACATATGGTCCCGAGGATCTCAAATAAGGGACTGTGGACCTATGGTATCTAGGTCCACAACTTAATAAAAAATCTAAGTTTATACTTCACACCGATTTGGGTGGGTAGTATTAACAAAGACCAAAAGTATAAAGTCACACGTGTTGGTGAGGGCATGGAGTACTGGGTGCATGCTGGTCGTAAGTTTCGACTTTCACAGCATCCATGTCCAGAGACACCCATCTTGGATGAACATAAGGACAGCTGGGTGACACAGCCACCAACAGAAAAATCAGGTCAGAAACTAGCCACCTCATCTGTGAAGGTCCCCCTTCAGAAAGCCCCGGGTAACCTAGACAACTGACCACTCCAGGGACCACCTACGTCCTTCCCCATGTTCTAATTTCAGCTCTCATGCTTTCAATGTGCCAGCAAAGAGTGAACCCTTGAAACTGTCAGCACCCCACTCTTGAATCCTAATAAAGGCAGAGCCGCAGGCTTTCTCTCCCCCTCTTTCTACCCAGGCCATTCATCCCCCGACCAGTGAGCAATAAATCTTGTTCCTCAAAGTTCCCTCCCTGATGGTTTCTTGCTAAAGTGCAGTGATCAGAATACGAACCACAGGAGGGAACTCAGCTGTGAATTTGGGTCCCGGTGGGGACATGTCTGCGGAGCTTGCTGGGAGTGGCGTGTGGCCGGGCCTTGCAGCAGGCATTCCCAACCAACGGCAACGCCGCCCGTACTCTCGAAACTGACAGCACCGGGAACGTTGGAAGTCTTTGTGCGTTGCTAGGGGCAAAGTAAAACAGTGCAGGTGCCGTGGAGAACAGTAGGAAGCTCAAAAAGTGAAAACAGGAAATCACCATGGGATCCAGCAATTCCACTTCTGGAATTATCTTTCCAAAAGCATTGAAAGCAAGTACTTGAACAGATATTTGCACACCCATGCTCACAGCAGCTTTACACAGTAGCCAGAAGGCCAAAGCAACCCAAGTGCACACTGATGAAGGAATGGAGAAACCCAATGTGGTACATACAGATGGTGTGCTCAGCCTTACAAAGGGAGGAAATTCCGGCACATGCTACCACATGGGTGAACCTTCAAGACATCACGCTAAGTGAAATAAGCCCATCAGAAAAGGACAATTACTATATGATTCTGCTTCTGCGAGGTACCTGTAATAGTCAAATTCATAAAGACAGGCAATAGAATGCGGGTCGCCAGGGGCTGGGGAGGGAGGATGGGAGTGATGGTGAATGGGCGGTGAGTTTCAGTCCAAGAAGATGAAAAAGTTCGTTGGATGGATGGTGGTGGCGGTGTGGAATGGGTGAATGGGCTTAATGCCACCAAACTGTACACTTGACAATGACAAAAGTGATCAATTTTAAGTTATACATATTTTGCCACAATTTTAAAACATCTGTTTTAAGTATAACCTTCTAACGTTCTTAATGTAGATTCCTGTTTTCCATTTCCATTTTTCCTTACGAGGAAGGGGAATCACTGAAAGCATGCTGCAACTTTATGCTTCATGGGAATTTGTAGGTTCCTGGAGATGCTCTGCTGGGCCTGTCCCTGGCATTGGGCACTTCAGAGAGACAAGCACTGAGGAAGGGTCGAAGGCACAGGACCGACCCAGGACACCAACGATCTGTCTGAAACCCAGCGACACGATCCTTACACACTCATTTCACACTCTCATATGTGTATAAAACAGTACATTATTTGTTTCATAAGCTGCCATTTTGAGTAAAAGCATATGCAAATGCTTGAAACATGTAACACACGATGCGATTCTCATGCATTCGTGTGAAGACTCAGTTGTTCGCACAGCTCCCTCAAACGCCAAGCTTGTTATTTAGGGCTGTCCGACAGCAGCAGATTTGGGAGTTTGAGCGCGTAAATTCGGGCACAGAGGAATGATTTCTTCTGGCTTTCCTCGGGCTGAAGAATGTGTGGCGGAAAATGGCTTGGGGACTCTTGGAGGACACACAGTTCATCGGTGGTGGCAGGGAGAAGTTACTTTTCTTTGACTTGACCTCTTAACACACTGGCAGGATCTCTCAAGCCCATTCTTTCTTGGTAGAACCGGAGTCAGCAAACTACACTGCGGATGGGAAAGAAGACCCCGGAGCCGGGTTTCGGGGCTGTGAGTTGCCCACGGCAGCGGGCTTCTTTCCTATTGTTGGTAGCCACAGTTTTCACTGTTTTCAGGAGGTGCACACAGGGTCCCTGTCCCCCAGGGTAGTCAGCCCTCCTCACGGTATCTTCCCTCCCAAGGGTGCCACAGAAGAGAAGTGGGCGTTAGGGAATGACAGGCTTGACAGCTGCCAGTGTTCTCTCCAGTCTGGTGTCCCACCTTCCCGAGGTGTTTCCTGGCTGGGGGTGCATCCAGGATTTTATGATCCGTCAGCACTCGGCTAGGGTGCTCTGGGGCATAGTTTGCCATCAGACTAAGACAATACTGTCCTGCCAGACCTGCCGAGTCACTGCCCTTGACAGATTTCTCATCCCCATGCACCACCATGTCGTCCCTCTTCCCTCTGCTCAAACTTACTCGGTCATGACTTGCTATTTTCTTTGCTTAGTCAATCCCCTCAGTGGCTGGTGACAGTGACTGATCTATTTCCTAGATTTTTTTTTCTTTCTAATTTTCCAATTTCTGACAATATACTGTATTTACCTCCTGGCTACAGGTAGGATTTCCTCGAGGTGGCAGTTACTTCTGTGAAGATCAGGTGCCCTAAAATATACCAGAGGCTCCCTGCAAAAGCTCTGTTTCCAAAGGACCCAATTAATCCCCACCTCTTATCCAGCATCTTTGATTGCCTCCTCCCAGGAGGTGTTTTAAAGAAAGAACACGGTGATGGCTACGCACTGGCTCACGCGAGGCAAAAGTGGAAAGTTGTTTTGCCAACTTTATGTGGAGAAGGAGGAGTCTGAAAATACCTCACTCAAAAATATAACCAAAGACACTGAAATAGAAAACGGGATGACAGTAACCAGAGGGGAGAGGGGAGGGAATTTCAGGGGAAAAGGGGAAGGGATTATAGGAACAAGTATAAAGGACACATGGACAAAACTAAGGGGGGTGGAAATGGGAGGGAGGTGGGGAGCACTGAGGGGGTGGACTGGGTCGGGAGTAAAAGACAGAAAACTGTACTTGAATAACAATAAAAAAAAAAGAAGCCAGAAGACGCTGCTATGTGTATGTTCTGTCGTGGAACCCACGTGCTGTTGGGACCTGCCTCTCAGACTGGCTTCCGTTCGTGCTCTTCTCTCCCCCTCTTACCGTCTCCCATCCCCCCTTCCTTTCTAACTCCTACGAATGCACCAGAAGCATCCCCCTGAAAAGAAAGCAAACCTCGAGGAAGATACAGATGATGTAATCTGATGTGGCTGCCTCCTCAAAAAGCAAGAATCTGCCCCTACACGAGCAAAAAGGAAGAGCTTACACAAACGAACACAAGGGCCTTAGTGTTTTTCTTTTGCTTCTGCCTGACGAAGTTCTGACCTGTATATGTTAACCACATAAAAGTTTTATTTCTTCCTGAGCCCACACTTTCCTGCCTCCCGTCTAATCATTCTTCTCTAGCTTGTGTGTGGACAGCTCATTCTGGCTACCCGGCGGCCCAGGGCACCTTCTCGGGGATGACGGATGGCTGCAAATAGCCTCCCAGGCTCTCCAGGCTCACCTGGGGAGCTTGAGGGAGCCTAGATTTGCAACCTGCACCACAACCCTTTAATTTTTTTTCCCTTTGGCCTTCTAGATTATTATCGATTTTCTTCCCTTACTCACTGGCTTCCTTTCCATTCCTATTTGTCTGAGTTGAGTCAGAGGGCTGGCGTGCCTTCTCCCATTTCTTCCTCAAACACTGCTTAGCTAAGCGAGGAAGAGGAGGAGTGGAGGTTACCCTCGCAAGTGCACTTTCTCACCGGTCACTGAAGATACATCCTAGGCTGCCTTTCTTGGGCGACAGATGTTGCCATGAGTTCTAAAGAAACTTCTTTATTAGCTATTGTGGGATGTAATTCTTTGCACTAACTAGTGTGGACTGCAATTTTGTGATTCACACCCCAAGAACCACATGTTGAGGCCCCGGTCCCTAATGCGACGGAATTTGGAGGGGGGGGCCTCTGGGGAGGTCATTAGGTTTCGATAAGGTTGTGAGGGTGCAGTCCCCACGATGGGATCAGTGCTCTTAGAAAAAAACCAGAGTCCCCGTCTCTCTGTCACGTAAGGATACAGTGAGCAAGCAGCAGCCACACGCCAGAAAGAGAGCTCTCCCCAGAGCCCACCCCTGCTGGCACCTTGATCTTGGACTTCTAGCCTGTGAGAAACAAATTTCTGTTTCAGCCATCCAGTCTACAGTGTTATTGTTCTAGCGGCCTGAGTTGGCTAAGCCTCTAATTGAATCAAGCACTGGACTACCTACCAGGTATTCAAAGTATCCGCTGAGACCAGAGGTTTGTGGGGACAGTCTCTTGCAATTATGAAGGCTGTGCTGCATTTTCAACTTACAATTCTCTCTTGATGCATGTGTGATGATTTCAACCTGGCCTGTGTTCGAGCTCTCCTTAGTGGGTGACCGTAAAACTGAGCCAGGTGACTTCCCGGGCCCAGGTGCTGTTGTTTTTAATACAAGCAAAATCCCATTAAAGAGGACATCAAGGGCGTCCATGAAGACAAAGAGAAAACAATAAATTGTAACCTGCTGTCTGAGGAATAAAAGGGGGAATTTCTTTCATATTAATAGGAGCTTAGAGTATAGCTGCCAGATAAAATCAAGGACTACTTGTTAACTGAATTTCAGATGAAGAAAATGAGCCCTTTCGTCAGTATAAGGGGGCTCCATTGGGTGTCTGGTGTTTTATGGGCCAAGTCTGGCCAACTCTGCCTTAGGGCCTTGGAGGTCAAAGCGCGGCACCCAGACCAGCCACAACTGCATCCCCTGGAAGCTGGTTGGAAATGCAGGAGCTCAGGCCCTACCCTGGACTTCTTGAACCAGAATCTTCATTTCTAACAAGATGCTCAAGAATTGAGCCTGCATAGTCATGCTTGAGAGGCACTGTGTTAAAGTTTACACCCTATTTTTAGGGACGCTACTGCACTGGTTTTCAGATTGTCCCAACAGGTTGGAAAGGAAAGGGAAGCAGGGAAGGGGCCCCCCTGACCACCTGCTGTGGCCGGAATGCAGATTTCAGTGTTGACAGGGCCATGGGCACCCGGCGCTTTCTTCCCATCGGAGGGAGGGGTGTCCTCCTGTGCCCCACCTCCTGTCTCCAGACTTGTTCAGCTGTTAAAGCAGAGTGAGATCTCCCAGCGATGGGTGAGGGTGGGGGCCAGGGGACAAAGGTGGGTTCAGATTCGGCGGGAGGCAGTGCTCCCACACTCTCGACCATCATCTCAACACAGACACAGCAGCCACGTCTGTGTGTCTCCTGCTCCCTCCATTTCAAGTCATGAATTTCAATGGTGCCATTCAGTTAATGACAGTTACTTGGGAAAATAAGATAATGGCTGGGCTAAGGAGACATATCCACTGTAGGGGTGATTTTGCTTTTGAAAACCAAATCAAGGAAGTATGATAAAGAGCCATGGAGAAGTGTTCAGGAAATAATCAGGGGAAATACAGGGGATGGAAGACAAGCCTGACCAAACACTTAGATTGACAAAAGGGCTGCAGGAGTGGATGTGAACTGAAGAATGGGGCTGAAGGAGCCCACTGGATGAAACATAGAGAGAGGAAGAGGTGCTGGGTAAGCAGGGGTCTCACCCCGCAGGCTCGTGTGAGAAACCTCCAGACTGTGACAATCTCTACCAATGCTAATAAGCATCTTCATTCCAAACCCATTAATGCTTGTTGATAGACTAAAAAAAATTTCTGCTTCTTTTATTTTGGATGGATAATAAGAATACCTTTTATTTCTTTTTTTTTTAACAAGCATTTTTAAATGCCTGTTTTCTGAAAACTCATACTTCAAAAGCAGGAAACAATAGATTATTATCTGCATTACAACTAGATTGTCCAACTTACAAAAACAGTTCAGTAAAATTTCATTAAGTGAACAGCTCTCCAGATCACTTAATATTTGAACGAGAAGAAACCTTCAATTAAATTTAATTCATCAAATCTTTACTGGTTATCTACTTATTATGCCATTGAATATGAAGTTATAATATGAACATCCCATTGCTGTAGGATAATTTTAAAAGGCCATGAAATTATATATTTTTTTCAGTGGGAATGTAATTTGAGTCACAAACATTTGACAGCCTCATCTTTTTAATAACATACTTATTATTATAGGTATATTATAATAATCTTTTAAATAATATCCTGGGTTAAATGCTGGAATATTCCTGCAAGTGATTTTACTGCATGAGAGTTGATGATTTCCCTCACCTGCATAAAATCCTCCAGTGGCCTCCTGGGGACCTCGGGAAAAAATTCAAATCTGGCCCCTGAGTACTGTTCCAGGAGCTTCTCCCTGGTGGGGTCCTTTCCCAAACCTTCAGTCCCACAGTGTGGCACTTGGAGTTCCAAAGTCCACGGTCCCCTCTCCGGCCATCGTGCCTTTTCAGTGTTGACAGACAACACTGCCATGTTATATAGCCTTGAATCCTCCGAGCCTTGCACGGGGTGGGGACAGAGGGAGTGCCGAAGGGTATTGCTGATGGAATGATGGACGTAATGAGTGAATGAGGAGTCACCACACCTTTTACAGAGCTATGGGTTTGTTTCTTTTGTTCTCCTAGCCTGGGGAGGGCTGTATTTAATGGTCATTTGTTTCAGAGGTGGGATATAGAAGGGGAAAGAATACTGGGCTCAGATTTGGGAGATTTCTGCTGTCCCCCCATTAGCTGGATAACCCTGGACTGCTCGCTGACCTTGGCTGCGCTCCTGATGGGCACAACGAGGGACTTGGCTGAGCCGTCCCAGTCCCCTCTAGCTCTAACTTCCAGCATCTTTATCTTCCCCCTTCATTTTCTCCATGGAATGTAGTTCCCTTCCCAATCCACACTTGCAACCAGTTTTTGGTATTTCTTTGTGTAAGAAATTGCACAGGCACCAATATTAACCAACCTGTGTAACCATCCATGGGAATGTAATTCAAAACACAGCCTTCGCTTAGCCAAGGCTGAAAGGTAAACACAGATGGGCACCAGAGCAGCTCGAAAAACCAACCACTTCATTCATTAGGCCATCTGGTCATCCTTTACGGTGTCTTCCTGTACAGTCATTAGGAACAGACGCATGAGAGGCTGTTAAATCACAGCTGAATTTGCTGGCCATAGTCTCCGTCCAAAAAGGTTGGACATCGGTAAATGACCAGGCATTTTTGAGGGGCATGCTGCTGATATCGTGAACATCTTCCTGCACCTCACCATCGAAGATGTGGATATTGGTATTTTGGGGCTGTTTGAAAGACTACAGCTTTTTCCTTAGCTCTCTAGCTTTCATTTTTCTGAGCTTTCCCTAGTGCAGCTAATAATATGACTGCCAAGAGATGCGCAACATGCAGCCCTGCAACGTAAGAGAAAACACCTAACGAGCGTCTCACTTGCACCCCTGCTTACCTTCCGCAGATTCTTCTGAACTAAACATCCATGTATCTTCTTGTTGCCTTTTGATCACAGCTGCTTGGTATACTCGACACCACCCAGTGAGGCTCCAGAACAGGACCTCCCCCCAGCCTTAGCCTCTCCACCTGCTGGTTAATCCCCAAAGACGCCCTGAGGCCAATTCACCAGCTGCTCTACCTACCCACCTGCAGCCCCGCCAGGCCCCTCTCCTGGTGTCCTGCCCTGCCTGCCAACTCCCAGCCATTCCTGTGTCCAACTTCTCCACCCTCTGAAAACTCAGGCCAACCCCTTTTCTGGGCTGAAGCAAGACATTCAGAAACTGCATACCAAGCGGCGGTAGCACTGGGCAGCAGGGTGAAAGCAGAGCCCTCTCCCAACAGGAGATTCCGACGGAACTTCCCAAGGCGCAGGCCCTATGGGAACCCTTTCCTGTGTTCCTCTGTGACTTTGTTTTTCCCTTACCCCTTCAACGAGCACTTCGAAAATTCCCTTTCTCCAAGGGTGAAAAAATTACAGTTGCATTTTCACTTCCTGTTTAACTTGCGATGCAAAAAAATAAAAAAAAAAACCAAACCCCAAACAGCAAGCAGTGCAAATTGAACTATGGATAAAAATAGCTCCACTATCTGAAGTCATTAAGTGAACATAAAAGGCTCTTCGTAGTCTCGGGATATCCGTAACCTGGCATCTATCTGCTCGCCTCCATCGTTACCCGGAGGCAAGGCATTCGGAACAAGGACTCGGCGCTTAATGGCACCTTGAGAGTAAGTGCTCCCAGGTGCCCATCACACCTGTCACTCTGAACAGCTGTCGCTGAGTGACGACTGGTCCCCTCCACCCTCCATTGCTTTTTGCATAAACAGGCCCGCAGAGCTGTGCCAGGGGCGCGCAGCTTCCGGAGCTGGGTGTGCAGAGCTCGGCCCTCACCTGGCTTTGCTGTGCCCGTTCCAGCACTCCTCTTCGTTGGACGCGCCCGCCGTCACGCTTTCGTCCTTGCAGATGGTGTAGGGCAGCGTGGACCAGACCTTCTTAGAGAGCTTCAGTTTCTCTTTTATGTCTGTGACCTGATTGAGGAAGTAAGGGGAGACAGTGACTATTTTCCCTAAATGCCGCCCGTGTCTACCCGAGGTCGCCATGCGGGTGAAGCTTACAGAACCTGCAGTAGGACTAGCGCAAACTCTTTCTCAGTTCTAAGAGAGACACAGGATGTACTGTCCAGGAAGACCTCGCTCCCTCCCCCCTCGGTCTTCCTGCAGCTTCTGGCAGAGAGCACTCAGGTAGCTGGCTTTCTGATTTCCACCTGTGCTGTCCTTTGAATTAAACACTGGTGAAGCATCTCAACAGGCTTTGGGTCTCTCCCCAACTGGGAGAAATAGGTGCGCCGTCCAGCAAACACCCCAGACAGAGTCTTTAGAATTCATCTGCCTAGATATCGGATAAAGGCACCCAAACAAAGCACCAACAGACAAAACAGCTTTCCTAATGCTCGACTTGTTTCTGCGAGAAACACATATTGTCCCTAGTTCAGCTGCTGGTAACCTCTGCTCCTGACTAATTGACAGGCCCGCGTAGCACGCACTTGGATGGTGAGCAGCAACCCACACCCAGGTAAAAATCTCTAGTCATTTCAAATACAGGTGAGTGTAAAATCCATAGCCTTCTGGATAGATGGCCAGGAGAAGCTTAGTAACACCATCGCTGGTAGTTTCAGGATCAGCACTGACCGTGCCCCGGGGGAAAGGGTAGGGAGAGAAATTCTGCACCATGCTGGTCTGTAATTAACATCTAGGTTCACGAAGCCACAACCTTGATTTCCTGTGCTACGTTTATGAATATTGGGGAAGTTGATGGACATTTGCAATGCGCTTGTTACAGGTTGAATTGCGCCCCCCAGTCCCTCAGAATGTGATCTTGTGTGGAGACATGATCTTTACAGAGGCAAGGAAGCTTAACACGAGGCCAATAGGGCACCCCAGACAGAAATGACTGGTGTTCTTACAAAAGGGGAAATTCAGACCCAGAGGTATGCATAAAGGGAAGATGACGTGAAGAGATTAGGAAGAAGACAGCTGCTTACAAGCCCAGGGAAAAGGCCTGAAAAAGATTCTTTCCTCTCAGTCTTCAGAAGGAACCCACCCTGCCGACACCTTGATTTTGAATGTCTAACTTCCAGAACTGTGAGACCATCACCTCTGCAGTTTACGCCACCCAGTCTGGGGTGCTCTGTTAGGCCATTCCTAGCAACTCTGTACAGCAAATCCCAGCACATCCTAGGAGGGAGACCCACTGAGACTTAAGGTGTTATTGTACGTTTGAGATCAATGGCCTCTGGATGCCAAGTATTCTGTTCATTGTAGGTGGAGTACAGATTTGAGAAAAAGATGCCAAGGATCCTTTGGTCAGATTCAAGAGTGAGCACAAAGAAATGAAAAACTCAGCATTTTATTTTGGCTCCAGTTATGTTTCTCAGTAGTTCCAGGATTATACTTGTGGCCCCTGCGTCACCATGATGCTGAGAATGACCGAGGCATCATTCCCAGTGCTGGGTGATGTGTACCCCCCAACAAAGGGCTGAAGTCAGCTGGGTTCTCTGCTGACTCAGAGAACCTGGGGCCTGTTTGAGAAGAGCGTGCTGTTACTTTTGTTTCAGAGCATGAAAATATCCACAAGCAAAGACATTCCAAGAAGTAGCTTACACACAGGAAGTGTTTAATGTAGCTTGAAATCCATCCTCTTTGACTCCCCCTGTGCAATTCTCCTCCAGCCAATCTGACTGGGTTAGAAAGTTTGCA
>PVKM010028109.1:0-18459 GCA_004027735.1 Carollia perspicillata
AGAAAGAAAGAAAGAAAGAAAGAAAGAAAGAAAGAAAGAAAGAAAGAAAGAAAGAAAGAAAGAAAGAAAGAAAGAAAACATGAGGCTTATGATAGCTTATAATTATCAATTAATTACCATGTTTCAGGTATTATATTAAATGCTCTATGAAGACTTCTAATCCTTTTAATGCACTGTAAGGTATGAGCTTTCATTACCCCCATTTTGTAGAATGTACATTTTATAGCACAGAGAACTTTGAAATCTTACCCAAGATTGCATAACTGCAATGGTGATCAAATCTGAACCTAGGGAATCTTAAGAAATACTACAATGATATAAAAATTACTCTAATGAGTTAAAATCACTTATTTACTTATTCATAATACTAACACTGTGCGGGTTCTTAGGCCTCACCCTCTGAAAGCAAAATCCTCAGTGATTGCTCAAACCGTTTCTTCATCCTCAGGCCTAATGCAACACATAATATGACCTTAATACAAATTTATTAAGTGATTGAGAAATCTCTAAGAACATGAAATTTGGATTGATCCAGCTTACAGATGTAATAAACCTTTTATGAACAATATATGCTAATATGTCTAAGTTTTGTTTTATAATCTGAACTCTAGAATCACCATACCACATTTATTACCTTAACAGAAATCATGAAAACTACATGCCTGGACATTGCTGACTATATATATTTCCCTGGGTAGATTTTTTTCTCTATTAAATACTTATTCTCCATCATGGATGCATCTTCTTGGAGATTCTGGTTCATTAAGCATAGAGTGTGGCTCAGGGGCTCTACATGAAAATAATAGCTATGATAATAATACATACATGAAATTCTGAAAATCACCAGGAATTAGGAAACACAGTTCAAGTTCAGCTTCCTTCCATATGCAAAAACCTCTCCTACACTTTTAATTATGTTCACTTGCATGGACAAGAAGCTCACCTGTTTAAAAAGAAAATCCCATTCTTTTTTGGAGAGCTGTATAAAAAAGTGAGCTGTTGTCATCTTCCTCTACCTATCACTTCTATTTCTCTTCCTCAAAATGACACAGAATAAATAGCATCTTTCTCAAATGTGGAAATCTTCAAATACCATAGGCAGTTATTACACAGTTGCAAATCTCTCTAAGTGTTCGTCATGTGCATGGCTTCCAGACCACTCATTCCAGGCACATTCCTCATGCGTGCTGGTGGGGGCCATCATCAACAAATCACCCTCATCAACATCCGGCACTGACAACAGAATGTCACACTCTAGGTGTCATCTGAACACTGTAGGGGAAACCTGGCAGGTATCTTCATTGCTCCAGATTACCTACTTCTGTTAATAGTTAAAGGCAATATTTAACAACAAAGTTGTTTGAGCTTGTGGTCTACTAAATTTGTTATCAAGGTAGGCTCATTCTACATTCCCTCCATGCCTCCCCCAATTGTATTCTTATATAAGTAATCCCTCTCAAACTATGTGCTAGATTTACCAGTGATATTGTCTAACATTGTGTGAAAAGCAAAGCCATACAAAAATCTCACTCTGACTTTCTAAAAGAAGCATTATAGTTTCTGTTAAATTTTGGAATAAAAGAACGCGTATTTTTCTCTATAAGATTGCTACTATTTCACAGACACCTACAATGGCAGTGCCCAGCACCAAATAAATTTTGGGGTGTTTTTATCATTTTCTAACTGTATAATAATAGTCAAAGGCTTTACAACCAGGAACAATGTTATTAAAAATCTTTCTTTCATGTGTACTAAAAAAAAAAAAAAACAGACTGCCTGCCTTTACATTTTTTCATCTTTGTGTTTTAAAAGGAGTGGAGAATCTAAAAACACTCCATGTTTTAATGCACTTCGCGACGTTTTTCAAAGTTCTAGGGGTATGTTCAAAGCACTGTCCCAGGAGCTCAGCCAATTGCCTCCCGTTAGCGCGAACAGAAGTTCTGCTGACTCTGCGCTTCACTTTGAACATTTATTTGCCCCTTAATGTTTTCCTAGTCAAATAAGAAGTTGAACAATTAAAAAAAAAACAATAAAACATCAAAAAAAGAGAAGTTGACACAATTATCCCATGACTTTGAATTAGGGAAGAAAGTTAGCTTTTGTCTGATTCTTTCTAAACTAAAATCAAATTCATTTAAGATTCATTTTTCTTCTAAGAAATTAAAAGCTATAGATAAGAAGGAGAAGGTTCATGCATATGTACTATTACCTGTACATATTATATATATATACATATTATATAATATACACACATCGAGAATTCTTCACTGTGGATATATATTTGTCATGAATTGAATGAATAGGTAAATGACGGATATGGAGATTAGCTTTACCTAGAAACTTAATATAGATATAGCATTTGTATGACCAAAACTACAAAGTAAATGTTAGTGTGCTAAATGCAGTGTATATTTCAAATATATTTGCTGATTTTATTAGAGTAAGTAGTTTTTCACACTGATAAAAATATGTTTGCTAGACTCTGCCTTAGTTTTATAGTAGCATGATATATAAAAATCAAATAGTTTCATGATAGCATTATGTATTCTATATATTAATGTTAGTGCTATATAGAAGATACTGACCTATGGAGTTTGATCTGGGTTTAATAGAGATACTCATAACATGAAAATATATGAGTAACAACAATTCCTTAATTTTAAAGCACCTCTGAAGCCAACTAAATAAGATTTATCCAGTAAAAAAAATTTTCTAACCCTACTCCTTCCATGTATATAGAGTGCTCCTACCTGCCACCAATATTTGTATGTACACACACACCACACATACACATCATGCTACTATACGCACGCTGCTCTCACATCATATGTGTACATGCTTCCCTGTTAAAGGTTGATTTAAAAAGACAAATCAGAGATTCACAAAGAAGTGTTTGTGATGATATTATAGCAATAGCTTATTTGCATTCAAATCCAAAAGTTGATTTTGGATTTTCACCTTTACAGAATGATTACATTTATTGACTATTATGCATAGTATTCACTACTTACTATATAGATTTATTAACACATTATCACAATATAATCTACCAGATTTGTATATAGTCTCTTTAAAAAATGTAAACATCACATTTTACAAAAGCAGTTCAATTTTTTAAGAGACCATTACACTGTTTACTAGCCTATCCCCTACTTTAAAATGTAGAGTGGTGAAATATTAATAAGAATCACATGCTTAGTAACTTGCAGATATTTTTAGCTGTTGACTATCTTTAGGTCCCATTAACTTTTGAGTCACTACATCAGTAGGCTGCTAGCAGGGAGAAAGAATTAAGTGGTTTACTAAAATGAGAGTTTGCTCCCAGTGAATAACACACACTGAAGCTTTGTCCATCTGGGGAAAAGTCCCAACTAAAATAATTCACAGGGAAAAGGTCAATCAAGTATGGGCAGGCACTACCTGAGATAGAAATGAGGGTGTATTTTCATCAGTGATTACTTATTAGATATGACTTACCAAAGAAAAGTTAAGGTAATATATAAATTTTTTTTAATTCATTTACATTTCAAAAAATCCAAAAGTGTATCTTTTAAACATATAGTATTAGTAAGCTGAAGTGATTTGAAATTAATTCATCTGAAAAGGATCACATATTAAACATTGATTACTACTTTGATTTTTAAAATAAAATTCCATTTTACAAATATGTACAGAGATTTGGAACAAGGAAGAATGCTTAAAAAAAACACTGTTAGATGTAATAGTTATATGAGACCTGTAATCTGAGAAGACTGCATGTGTCTCTTATTAGTCTAAAAATAAAGGCACCAAGTTCCATAAGACACATTAATATACAGAAATTTTCAGAATGACATCATATAAATTTGTTTAAATTTTGTATTATTCAAGAAATATTTGAAATGTGGTCCAAGTCAAAGATGTAAGAAACATTAAAGTCATTTTTTATTTTCCTTTAGTGCTGGATGTGTTTGTAAATTTTTAGTAATTGTAATTTAAAAATTTATAGGAAATTGTACCTTATATTACTTAACATAAGACTTTTTAGATCGACTCACTTAAAGAGTGCATAAAATCATAGCACTAGCATTTGCTATTTTATTTATTGCTATCCAGCAGGTTATATAAAATATTTTCAAGTTACTTTTCACATTCCTTTTCACATATTTTGATACATACATGATAGCTATTGCTGATTTATCAATGCCTGATTCATTTTTAATGACACATTTCCCCTATTAAAACTGAGTTCACAAAAAGAAATAGATTAAAATATAAAATAAGTTTCCTTGTGAATTAATAAAATATAAATCAAATAGGCAAATACTTTCATTTGCACAGAATATTTGTGATCTTAAAAATGACCAGTTGGTATCAAACATAAACTTTAAATTCATTCCTAAAATTTTGAGTAAAGTTATAAATTATAGTCTTCTTGCATTTGTGTTAACAATAAAGTTGGAATTTCATTCTTGTGATTTCTAAATCAACTGTGCATTCATGCAATTTTTTTTCTGTTTCAATGTTCCATGATTTAGAATAAAAAAGAAAATCCATACAAATATGAGGCTTAATAAATATGGTACAGATAAAATTCTGGATTCAAGTTTTTCATAAGGTTCACTAACCTTATTGTTATTCACTAACAATAATAGTGTGAACTGCAAGTTTTAACCCACAGGTCTGTTCTCATAGACTTCCCAGGCTTCGATGGCTTAATCTCCCCCTGGTTCTCCTCTATTCTCCTGTAAGGTAGTTTTCATATGTATAAGAAACATTGGCACTCTTCAATTACTTATTTTTACATTTTTCTTATTGTTTATTTTGGTAATCTACTCAACTTTTTTATTTTCTTTCTTCTTAAAATGTAAAATACTGCACACCAGAAACTAATCCAAAATAATATTGAATGTTAACTGTAACTGAAAAAATAAAAAATAAAATTATAAATATACAAAATACTTATGATGAATTCAATTAAATTCAATATTTTAATAGTGGCCACCTATTAAAAGCACAAAAAAATGGCTAAGTTATAATTACTGTGTAAAGTGACTGAATCACAGTAAATTTGAATTATTACATTTTTTCAAAAAATAAGTCTATTTCATAACCTAAAACATGAATGCACTTTACTCCTTTTGGAGAAGAAGTAAATATCTCTTTACTTTATCTCTATAAAGTGTATATATTTCAACAAATAAAAGTTATTCACCAATTGTATCCAGCTATACCTTCAGCTAATTAATATTGACAAACTCTGCCTCATGCTACACATAATTTATTTTTAATACATACACATATATAAAATATTATTTATGCATATGTGTAGAAAACTTGCATATATCCAATACATTTAATTAAATAAAAACTTTATCAATTATAAAAACCATATTTATTTGAATAATAACAGACTATCACATCATATTCCTAGTATGATTTTAAATATTTCTCCTTCCAAGCAGTGGCAAGTTGTACAACATCATCATGACCTGTGGACCTAGCAATGCTAATATTTGTGTTCCTCGATCCATCAGAAGGGAAGTCTCACTGCATAATTGATTACATGACCATCTCATTGGGTTCATAGATATGAGAATCTTCTTTCATAATACAACAAGCAGAGCTATATTATAACACTTTTTGAAGAATTTGTTTTTTTATTTTAAATATTTGGGAAAAGATGGAAATAATAATGATACATTTGTAAGGTTTTTCCAAAGGTAAAAACCACTCCAGATGCCAAATTACTACACCACAGTTGTTTGAGTGGGCAGGTTCCTTATTTCTTAATTGGCTTAGTAAATGTATACTTTAAGATTAGTACAGAAACTGGTGATAGAAGAAAGACAAGGTGGACAATGTCTTCACAATTGATGTATTATTGCTTCGTCACTGTCTTTTAAAATTGCATATTTACAATGTTTGAATTATAATTTGCTAAACTAGAAATATTATACAACCTTAATTTGTGTTCTAAACTACAACAAGCATTATAAGTTGTCTATAACTAGAATCCAGCTCGTGATATGTTCAAACTCCAAGTGGCATGCATTTATAAGGTGATCAATTCAACAACGAGAAAGCAAGATACTGTGCAGGTCGGTTTGTAATTTGGTAAGCATAGATTCAGTTATGATTCTCACTCTGTACTAGTAAAACCTCATTAAAAATTTTGGTAGAAAAAACTTCAACCCCTTTTCTGAAATTTTTCATGAAAACATTTTTTTTCATGAGAAAATAATTTTGGTAGATAAAGAATATACTCAAACTTTCCTAAAGTTACCATACTTGGTTATCTTAATTTAAAGAAGAAAGCATATTATCTGAATTTGGTTTTTCCCTAGATCCCTTGAGTAAATAGTAAATTTACTCACAGATTGAATTTGTTAAGAGAACGTTCAAACCACTTAGATAGCTTTCTGCTGTAGAAAAAAATGACTAATAGCTATCTATAGATAGAATGGTCACTATTTATTGAACACTCATTATGTACTAGGCACTGTTCTAAGTAATATGCTTGCATTATTTTGCTTAATTCTCACAAACATCATATGAACTTTTACACCATATTATGAATGAGGAGAAACATGCACAGAAGTTAATTCATTTGCCAAAGATCTAAAACCTACTAAGTGGCATACACAGGATTTGAACCTAATACTCTCCATGAGGTGCACAGTCATACATAAACACCTGATCTTTATCAAGTCTTAGGATTTAGCTCAGCAGGCTATGTGGAAATCAACCCAATACTCTCAGTAAGAGAAAAAAGCTTTAGGATAATGATACCAATCATCATCTACACCACCACCACGAAAAACTCTAGCATTAACAATGCCTCCATTCTACAAAATAAAGAGTCTGAAGATTAAGGAAGTAAAGACACTTATCTACCATTACCCAGCTAGTAAATGATCAAGGTAATGCACACGTTATCCAAAGCAAATCTGAGGCATAAAGTTAGAGTTTTTTGTGAGAATGAGGGCTGGTTATAATCTCCCAGAAATTTCTATACCTTAACAAAATATTTTATTCACCAAAATAATTATTTTTAAAATATTTTAGTTTTGATAAATTAGAAACAAATTAGAATCTAATGTTGAAAGATGCTTTCTTGGTTTTTCAACTCAAGGGCAAAGGTCTTTTTGGTTTACTGTCTTGTCTGCGTCAAGAACTGTTTGCAGAATTTGGTACAAATATCGCATAGTGTGTAATCTGTCCACAAAGCAGGAGATTTTGTCTGGATCATTTGTGTAACCCCCATATGTAAAACAGTGCTACATGTACACTATTTATTGGACAAAATGCAAATAACTTTGGGGGGAAAAAGGGGGTTCTTCAGAATCATTCTAGCCTGTCCCTTTTAGCAGATGAGAAAGGAAATTGAGGATCAAAGAGGAAAAGCTTATTGGTTATGACCACGGGGCTAGTTAATAGCAGAGATTCAGAAATCGACTGTTTTATTAAAAACTGATTAATCTTAGGTTTATAACATACTCCTGAATAAATACTGAAATGAATCAGTACTTTCTTCACATCTGTCTATTCAGTGTTTATACCAGGGTTGGCAAAAGTAGGTTTGGAGTTGTGAATTTATTCTTGTATTATTACTTATAAGTTATTACATTATTTATTTGTATTAGATCTGTAAACCTACTTTTGTCCACCCCTGTATAATCTGATTAATACTGTTATGATTCAAAGGTAAGAACTGAGTCATCCTTTTAAATAGTTTATGGAGTAAATGAGGCGGCAGACTTTGTATACGGCCCATCACAATATCCGTGAAGACAGTGAGGGGCTGACTGTCTTCACTGTCTTCACGGATATTGTGATGGGCCGACTACAGGCAGGTTGAGAAGATGCTTCATGGAGGAAAAGGGGGTTAGTCGAGGGGGAGGGAATTCACGATAGAGGGAACAGATTTAGCACAAGCAATGAGACAGTTGTTTAAAACGTGATCTATTGGAGAATATCAAGCAGTTTAATTTACCTAAATCATAGTTTTGTTGAATGGAAAGTGATAATGTGAACTAAGATAAAGTGTTTTAAAAAAATACTGTTTTTCAGTACTACCTTGAAGTATTTTTCTACTGATATCACACCACTCACTTTATTATTATTTGCTTGCTATCAAATATGAGTAAACTAAAAAACAATAAAAATAGTCTTAAAGTGTCTACATATTTAAGTGCTTTATATTATTACTTTGTAAATTCAGAAATGAAAGCATTTTTGCTTTCCAAAGTAATTTGATGTTTTAGGCACAAGATTTAACTCTTTCATTGCTCAATGATATACTACAGAGATAATGTTACATAAAGTACCATGGACTCCTGAACTCAGAAATCTTGGGCTTGAATTCAGTGAGTTAATGGCTGCAAGAAGAAAGCCTGGCTTAAAATAAGCCCTCAGTCAGTACTTATCATTTTTACTGTTACAGATGTTCTTGCTGTAGTGCAATAAAGACCAGTGGAAACAAAGTATTTAGAACATGTTAGAAAATATTAATTACTATTCCAAGTAAACCTAGTACATGTGATAGATATACACCTTTGCACTAAGTAAAATTATTATCCAAACTGAGCAAGCTTGAGGAGATAATTTTCTAAACCATC
This sequence comes from Carollia perspicillata, assembly GCA_004027735.1. Classification (NCBI taxonomy): domain Eukaryota; kingdom Metazoa; phylum Chordata; class Mammalia; order Chiroptera; family Phyllostomidae; genus Carollia; species Carollia perspicillata. The sequence goes on from PVKM010028109.1 coordinate 8,601, forward strand.
TCTGTTTTTCATGTATCTCTAAGATACTTTTGCTTTCCTGCCAAATTGCTAATTCTTTATTTCTGTTCTGCCTCCAATATTTGCTAGTTTCCAACTAGATTAATACCTTTTTCTATAATTAGTAATTTTGGCTTCTATAATTCTGTTTTGATTTCTATTTTTTCCATTATACATTTCTATTTTCAAACCACATGATAAAAAAACAGTTTCCCTTAGGCTGAAGCTTGGAGACAAGATCTTTTCATAATTTTTTTTCAAGCAAACAAAAAAAATAAACCACCTATTTTTAAGTTAAAACAAAATTTCCCGACTTTCTCCACTACCTACAGTGGGGAGTGAGAGACATGTGATTTCAGAATTTTGGGCAACCAAGCATTAAATGATTTACCAATATAGAAAAGTTCTATGGATTTTATAGTATCAATTTTTGTTTTTGTTGAGAGATTGCACTGTCAAAATAACTTCAACATATGATCTGCGTGCTTCCATACTTAAATTATGAGGTGATATAACCAATGCATATAAATTATGGAGAAGCCACAAGGGAATTAGTGTGAAATTCCCATGATTTGTGAGGGGAAATTTTAAATTAGTCCTTTGCTGGAGTGACAAAGACTGTCAAAGGTATAATTTGCATCATTTCCCTTTCTGTTTGAGCTGCTAGTTCACCTCATTCTGCTAATCGTTAATATCTAAAGCTATGCAACACAATGACACAATGGCAAAATAATCCCAGTAAAAAGGGCAACTAGTAAGAGTGTATTAAGTTATATTAAGCCATTATAAAAAGGTTAATTGGGGCTCCACACTGTTATAAATGTTTAATGCTATACTAAAGAAGAAAGAGGAGTTAGAGATAAGGCAACCAAAAGCAAGAAACAGAGGAGTAAAAAACAGGCGGAAATTGGGTTTACAAGAAAAGGAATGAAGACTGAAATGACAAGGTGCAAAACAAGATAGAGTCAAGTGTCATGCTGGAGTTGAGTGTTGTGATAGAGTCGAGTGTTGTGGGATGAACTCATCACACTATTGACAGTCCATTCGAAAAGAGTTCATAATTTATGACTTAACATTTCTAAAGTCATCATAGTCAACTTGTTCAAAATGATATAATGTATATTGTATGTTCATTATTTTTTATTGTTATTTCACTGGTTGTGACTACATTATCTTTTCCCCTGAACTAAACTGCGGACTTGAATAATGAAGCTTAAGCTGTATTAACTTGTTTACCATTCAATTATTTAGACAAGTGTTTGAGGGTTAAGATTTCGCACTCGGTAGCTGAAGTGCCTCATCTCCAATCCAGGCTGTGCCACTAGTGAAAGTGAGTAAATACCTCACTTTTCTGTGCCTCAGTTTCCACACATGTAACATGGGGATAATTAATAACGTATAAGGTTGCTGTGAGGATTGAGTTAATATATACAACCCGCTTAGAACAACATCTAAGTAGTGGCTGCAGGTCCGTTAACAACTAGGAAAACACTGCAGTGCCTGATTCCATGGAGCTTATAGTCTGCAGGGGCAGGAGCCTCGTAGCACTCTGTTTAGAACTCACCTGGGACACTCAAAAATATTTGGGGAGTCAATTTCATTGGCTCTATGATACTGAACAACTAGGAATGTACACATGCCTCTAAAACAGGAGAAGAAATAAGCCAACGACTTTAAGATGAGTTTTTAAAAGTAAGAGAAGTAAGATTCTACTCGAGGCAGGGGTGGCATGTATTCAGAAGGGACCCCTAAGGTTTGGTCTCTTAGCAAAAGGCAGCAGCAAGGCTGAGCCACAGCAGCCCCTGTGGACTGTCCTGTAAGGAGCTACCTGTGTGATCACAGACCATTCCTTCAGGTACCTGGGACTGGTTTCCCAGCTTCTAAAATGAAGTAAAACAAAGACCTCTAAGGCTTTTTTGTTCCCATATAACATTACATGAATAAGTCTGGTGAATTTATCTGGAGGAGTGAAGGTCTCAAGATAGGTTTTTGAGGGACAAAAAGGCATCAGAAGCCAACAGTAGAACAGAAATAAAGGACTGAATTCACACTAACAGAGTATGAACTTTTAGTTGAAGGAAATGAACACCTTAAGTTTGGGACTGAGGTGATTGTGTTACTGGACTGTCAAGGTATTCCACGGATATAGATGTCACACGTTTGTTATCAGAGAGGTGTCTCACAATGCACAGCATTGGACAACGAGGAACTCACAGCAGGCGGCTTGTTCCTTATAGTGTGTGTCCCTAATCCTGTACCAAATACAGTTCTCAGTAATTCGGTATGAGGAAAAAGTAGTACTCATTTAGAAAAATGAAAACATATTGTATTTATACATATTAGAAGGTATGAAAAAGAAAAATCTCTAAATTAAAAGGAAAATTAGAAGAAACCATAATTTCTATTCTTGGAAATGAGAGTTCCCATTATAAAAGCCTGAGTTTTCTAACATGATAAATGTTATCATTATAACCACTAATAATCTATATATATTTTAAGAAACAAAGGGCTAAGTGTTTCCTTCAAACAATGAGAAACTTCAAAGCTGAAAAGACAACATAGAAAAAGACATTATTTTTAAAGTGGAATAAAGGTTTCATATACTACATTTTATACTAGGTTATATGTGGGTGAGTCATAAAACATTAACCACAGAGACAGCATGCCAAACAATGTTTAGTACATTTTAAAAAGTTAACAAGGGAAGTAATTCTGACTAATTAAAATGTAGAGTAATTGACAAACATAGGCTGTGGAAGGATGCTACTTTACTTGTTGCAGTGTATAACAAGGAAGAGAGCCTAAAATATTTTTAAAAGAATGGCTCTGAAAGAAAACAATAACAAAATAAATATTTTAGTAAAATAAAAATGTAACAAACATGAAAAACTCTTCTGGAGTTTAAAAGTTTCATTCCCAACGATTAGAGATAACGAAGCCTGGACAAGCCCGTGTGAGCAGACAGGCTGCGCCCCTTTTTCTTGATCAGCACTGCACGCAGTTTTCCATACCTGTGGGTAGCTGTCAGTCCTGGGCAAAACCGATATGTCATAGGTGGCGGCAAAATGGCTTTTAGCTTGTTGTATTTGGCCATAACGTTCTCTTTTCCTCCACTTGGCCCTTCGATTTTGAAACCAAACCTAATTTTTTAAAGAAGTAGAATTTTAGCTAAAGAACACTTGATAATACTGATGGGATGTTAACATACTTCAAATCAGAAAGGTAAATCCGGTCAATATAATTACTAATAAGAGAAATTTTGTTATCAGAAAAGGATCCACAAATTCGACTTTCTATTTTACCATGATATAAATAGTATGTCCATGAAACAGTATAAATTAATATAAAGGTATAAGATACTTTCAAAGTAATTATTTAATGTATCTGAGCCTCTGTTTTATCATTTATGAAAAGTAAAAAGAAATTAGATTATATAATCTTGAAGACTGTACATTTCCCAATTATCATAGATGCTCCTCCTCTCATAGAATGCTGCAAATCTGAAAATATTCATGACTTTTTAGTTTGGGGTTATGCACATAACATTAACCCGGACAATTTATAAACAAATGAATATCTGGGTCTGTCAAAACAATGATTTTTAAAGCATTTCACAAAGTGAGCACTCTTCTTGATTGTAACCATACTAAGATACCCTTAGAAAAATATAAACAAAAAGATTACATCTAAAACACAGAGCATCAGCAGAAATATCATGTGATGATTTAGAAACAGATGATATTAAGATCATGTATAATACTGAGCATGATAAAGACAAAAGGTACAATGGAATCATCTGAAGATGAATTACAGTTTTAAAATATATAAATGTGTTTATTATACAAATTTTACCACTTATGTATATTCTTCCCTTGTAGAAAATATTCAGCAATCTTCAAAATCATTTCTCCAATTTAAAGGACTTACAGGTAGTATAAGTAATTTAAAAAAGTAGACAAAATATAGCCAAGTGTGAAGAAAGCCTGTGAGTTAATGGGGCCTATAGAGAGTCACCAGGCTCTCATTCTAATTTCTCTATTTACATACTAATATCTATCATAACAACTATCTTCCATATAGGGTTTAATAGTCACTAATTCATACTTACAGCTCTCCAGAATCTTCATTTTAATATTTTAATGCATTAAAAGAAGATACAGAAAATTATCTTCAATATATATATAAATTGTTTCTGAGTAGTCATTACACAAGCAGCTTCCAAGAAGCTCTTTAGCCTTTACAGAACTAAGTGCAGAATATATAATGTTTAGGAAGGAAGCTGGAAATCCAATATAAAAATGCAAATTGTAAAAAGTCATTCATTAAAATTACTCGATATGTTTACTCCTTTTCAAGTTCAATTATAATCCCACAAAAACATACAATATTCAGTTTACTATGTTAGCATATATTGCAAATTTAAGATGGCACTCGAGTTTTCATCACTTAAGACAAAGGAAAGAGAGCTACCTATTCAGTATGCTTACTTAGAACACTGCTGGCAAGTGTGAATTATGCATTATGCCCAGGCTCAAGAAAACATAAACAACCCAACCAAACAAAACATATTTCCTTGCTGTCTCCACAGATAGGCACCAAGGGCATACTGAGGAAATTTAGTAGTGAGGTTTTCTCCACTGAGAAAAAGACTTTGACACTCTCCTTAAAATGGATGCCAATTACCACTCTGATGTGAATAGCAGGAAAGAAAATAACCTGAGTAAATTAGGTTCAGGTTGGCTCTCTGTTCATATTCTTAGACAAAAATTAATCGGGACTTGATGAAATGTTAAGGGGAAAACAAGCATTTTGCACAGCTGATGCCTCTGTAAGGAAGCATATTTCTGTACGGTTACAAGCATATCCAATTTAAATATATGAACACAAGACAAAAAAGAACACATGCGGGGCTCGAGTTAACACTTGACAACTCTGAAATTTTCCATTAGCATCAACTTTCTATATATTTACTTCCTGAACTAAGATAACGTAACCATTTGCTCTACAACTAAAGAAAAAACCTGCTGCTTATTATTCCTGCACCACCAGATGTTGTGTTTAATGATGTGAAGGCCTTACAATGGCTTAATCTTCAGAAGAAATACTGTTACCCCACTAAGAACAAATCTTTTCACGCTTTCATTCATTTCTCTATTCTAGTAGTGCATGGGAACTGCAAAATTCAATAGTTTCCTATTTAGAGTAATAAAGACATGCCAAAGTAAAAGGCCATTCTCCCAAATTACTGTTATTTGGAACCTAATAGAATATAGTGTAAGAATACCAACTTTAATAAAAATAAAATATGCCTAATGGGATATTTTACCCACCATATTGTTTCCTTTTCAAATGATTAAAACTTTAGTTTATTAAATCATCCAATTTGCTAATTTGAATACAACTTATAAATGTAATTGAGTATGTATCATTAAGATCATTATTCCCATTACCTTTGCAAAAAACACACAAATTATCTAGAGTTAAAATGTTAAAATGGAATGACATAGTGGCAACAACTAAGGTTAGAAAATTGTAAATGAATTATATGACCTTTCTTTAATTATGTACAGTAAAAATAGATTTCATATACATAACAATTGGGAATTGTGAAGTTGTTTCATTTTTCTTCATTTTATTATTACCTTAACCTCAATAAAATTATAGAATTATGGGCCATTATTTTTTTTAAAAAAGAACTTATCAACATCTAGTATATAACCTTTTAAAAAAGTACTCAATAGCTGATAAAATAGAAAAACAAAATAAAGTACATGCTTATTAATTAGATAACTATGATTCTGTTTTTGCCCTTTAAAATTAACTTTTGAAATCAGAGCTATGTTAAGATATTCTGTTATTTTTAAATAATCAATGTTTTTTATGCCCATGTGATAACTCAAGTATTCTTTTGTTTCATATTATGTGGATTGTTAAATTCTTTGCAAGTAAAAAGAAATCTTAGTAGATCTACATGTATACATTACATTGTTTTACATCTTCAGATAATTCCTTTATGGCACAATGCAACTACTGAATTACTCTAATACTGTCCTCCCACACCCCACCCCCACCCACGCAAGGCCTTCATATGGCTCCTACCTGGACCCTAGCCTCAGTCAGCTCTGTCCTCAGAGCAAGCTGTTCTCTGACGTATACATCTGGGTAATGGGTTTTCTGAAAGACCTTCTCCAGCTCCTCCAGCTGCAAGCTGGTGAAGGTGGTTCGGTGCCTCCGCTTCTTACTGCTGGACACGTTGCTGTCACATTTATCCCCAAGTTCATCCAGTTCTCCCTTCTCTTGCATCCCTTTCACTGGAGACATCCGGAGACTGTTACAGTTGTCCATTGCTCTGTTTAGCTCGGTGTGAAGAGGCTGTCCTTCTACTTTCGTGATCCCATAGTTCACTGTACCCAGGAGGGAAACAACAGTTCTCAGCATCGCAAAGCATTTTGATGAAGGAATTGAGATGAAGTAATTTAGAGCATCAGGAGAGATGTCTGCTAATGATTTATTGTGCCAGCATTAATTAAATCATCACATTATTTACAATTATTAATCCACTTTGGGCAGGTTTAAGGCCATCTAAAAATGTCTCCATGAAACTCATGCAATTTGCCAAAATTCACAGTTCTACATGGCTAGTGCAATGTTTACGTACATAACTTATAATTAAATTAAGCTGGTCAAATTAAAAGGTGTTCTAGATTAGAAAATCCTAAGTGAGCATAATTTTTAAAATTGATTCAGATTTACTGTAAGTTATATATTTATTCAGTGCAGACAAAATTAATCACATGGCCCAAGAATAAATTTCAATTTTAAATAATATCTGTAAGCCAAAATCCAAACTCTTCCCAAGTTATCTTCCTTCTCCACACAAAACCTATAGATTTCCAATTCGGTATTTTTTGACTATATTTTTAACATTTCAACTGTATATTCATATCTGCATTTAATTTTTTCAAAAAGTCATCTAAATTCACAAATGAATTTTATATCAGTTTCTGAAAGTGTTTCCTATAGAAAAAAAGGACAAATGGACTTCTTCAGCTTAAAAACTTACTTGCAGTTCTTTCTAAATATACCATATTTATTCTTAACTTATGAAATGTTTTAACACAGAAATCTTAACCTTACCCTCTAGTAAAGCACAGAAATTAAAACACCTATTAAAAGCTTACAATGAATATCATCTGGCATTCTGTTCGGGGATGTTTTAATTTCAGTGATTTCCTCCAGATCTGATTGCATGCTTGGGGTATGATATAAAACAAAAGTATATGCCACACACGCACACAATGAAATGGGAGGCATTAAAAAAATAAGCAAAGTCAACCCAGCCAGAACAATAATTTCCAATGAACTGTCATACTTTTTTTCGTTTTTGTCTGTTCTTAAATGATATACCATAACGTATTTTTTACAGCTGCTTTGATCATTATACAAATATTGAACTTTCATACCGAAGTAACTGAAATGCTGAGGCATTTTTGTGAACGATGTGAAGTAAAACTAAATGTGAAGAAGAGCCATCACTGATTAACAATACGGTTTTGTCTCCGCGGACAGAGTTAAATGGGGGAACTTCGGTAATTAGAGATGGGGGAGGGGAAGCAGTGCGCGCAACTACGGGCATCTCAGGAGAGAGACAGGAACTCCGAGATGTAGCGGACTGCTGCCCGGGCTGCTCTTACTTCTCTCATATCGGGATTAGTCCTCCTGCGGCGATGTTCGTTTAAAAGTTCATAAAGCATCAAAAACCACCTATTTCTTTTCTTAGTTTGAATTCCCGACAGTTTAAAATTATTATGACTGAGTTCTATCCAGCAGTGAACATTACAGAATCATTTAAAAAAAATCCTGTCCATTCAAATAACTTTACGTATGCATCTAAGAATTCCAAAAATCTAAAGACACTGCAGTCTAAAAATACATCCGGAAAGCCAAACATTTAGTGTATTGAAATAAAAATCAATTGCTTGCATCTTTCTAAACAAATAACTGAAACGATTTAACTGATTTTCTCTATCGTTTTCGTCTTTATTTTTGGTTTAACATTGCAAGTCAAAAGTAACTTGTAATGCTGAATAAAATAAATAAAATATATCAGATACTTTTTTCAGCTTACATGCACAAAGTAGCCTTTAGAAACGAGCTGCTATGAGCCAGTGGCTTGCCAGATTTGGAACCGCTGTTAAAGTAGGGGACGGGAGGCTTGTTGTAAATATTTCACACTTAATTCGTTTGTTATTTTAAAGTAACCCGCTCCTTACAGCTTAACTGTGGAATATATACAATGATAAGAAAAGCCCTCTTGGAATTGTAAACTTGCTTTAGCTGTCGCGATCTGAAAAAAAATAGGTTTGTATTGGGTTACAAGATAGAAAAGATGGTTTGTTTTGATAACATTTTGACTTTGAGATATTTGGCCATTCAAAGTTGAAGAAGATTTCACCCAGAAGCATTCCGAAAGGCTTCTGAAGTGGCTTTTAATGTGAAGTCAGAAAAGCAGACAATGCAGAATTCCAGAGTAAGTGACTATATTGGGGATTCTGTGCCTGAAGCTTTTTAAAGTGTCTGGTGCCCAAAATTTATGTGTTGTATTGCAAACTCAAAGAAGCGGGATCCCAAGCCCACACAAGCTAATCTAGGAACCTTCCAATTTCACAAAGAAACCTATCGCTACGCCTTGGAAAATAACAAAGCTTTTTCATCTAACGGAGTTCAGAGCTTTCTCATTCGTGACGACAGTGACGTCTTCTAACGAGCTGTGATCGATTTCAGCTCCTGCTGCCGGGGGCCGCGCGGCGAGCTCGCAGAGGAAGCGCCCTGTCTTGACTCAATTACGCGTTATTTACCGCCCTATCAGTTTACGCCCGGTTGCTGGATAGAGGGACGCGGGGACCCGGAGGGGATAGGAGACTGAACAGCCAGAAGGGAACCGCGGGGAGGCAACCCGGTGCCGAATCCTTCCTTTGCCCTCCAAAGTCACCGCTGGCCCAAACGCCGCTTCCTGAAACGGGCACTGGTGTTCTGCCTTCCTCCGCCCCCGGCTTCTCGCTCCCCCTTTCCTTCCTGCCTTCCTTCCTTCCTCTCTGCCTGCCTGCCCGTCCCGACGGTTCCCCGCACTTCGGGTTTGCGGGCGGGCCCCGGCCCCTCGGGCTGGGGCGGGCGACTCACCGCCGCTGTCCTGACAGGGAGAGGTCCTCTCCAAGCGCACGTGATGCTCCGCGCGGGGCAGGGGCCCGAAGGCCTGCACGCATTTGCCCGCCGATGCTTTGCTGTAAAAGGACTCATTGTCCAGTGTCTGCATAACATGCTCCAACGCGCCTCCTGCGCCCATGTAAAAGTCACTGTTTTTACTCGGCGGGCTCTTCAAGGCAAACTTCTCGCTCAGAAACTCCATACTCATGGTAGCTGTCGCGGAGCTCCCGGGGCGCGGAGGCTGGAGAGCTCGCGGGGGAGGGAAAGGGTGGGCGGGAGGAGGGAGGGCCGGAGGAGGGAAAGGGAAGCTCGGGCTGCGGCGCCGGGAGCTGCCCCGCTCCCAGCCCTTTAATACGTCCCGGCTGGAAAGGGGCACCCGAAGTTGCTTTTATATCTTGAAACTCAGCTGGGCTCCTCGGGCAACCTCCCAGTTCTAATGAATATGAAAATAGGCAGGCGACTAACTCCACCCCGGGCCCCCCTCTGCCCCCACCCCACCCCACCCCACCTTCCCCCGCTTCCCCGGGCAGGGCGCGTCCAGGCCTAGGTTAGACAGCTCCATTCCAGACAAATGCCAGGAAGGACGATGCCCCGACACCCAGAAACATTGTCGCAGCGACAGTGGACTGGCATTTCGGAAGAGCTGGGTGAGATCGCG
>PVKM010028110.1:0-18458 GCA_004027735.1 Carollia perspicillata
GAGAAATGAGGCAGTTTTGTTGGGCCTGTTACTGTGTGGGAATTCATCACCTAACCCTGGCTGTTCAGGCAAGAGCAGGAAGGCATTCTTTCCATGGAGATCATGAATCTTTTAAAACACAGTGATTTTTCACTGTGTTAGTGTAGTGACTTAGCTCAGAATAGAATTCCTTGTTTTCAGTTAAGACTTATTAGTCTTACTAGCACTATCACCATCACCATCACTCTTATCGTTGATCACACTAAAAAAAAACTAACACTAATTGAAACCTTATCCACAGAGTGCTTCCAGCATTCCAGGTGCTGTAATTAGCTCCTCTAATCCACCCAGCCCACACTATTTATTATTTATTTCCACCTTGTTGGTGAGAACAGGAGAGGGGTTCAGTAACTTGCTCAGGGCCTCCCAGTAAATGACGGACCTGGGACTGAAGCCCAGCTCCGTCTGAATAAAGATTCTGTGCCCGTTCAGCCTGTGCATTGTAATCGCTCAGCAGCAAGTTCCTCCATCCCTACGCCATTTGCAGAGGGATCAGGAGCGCTGGTTTGGTTGAGCGTTCAGATACTGCCGGGCATCTAAAGTCAGGAGGCCGCGGGGTGGCAGCAAGCACCCCAGACGAGATTAACGTTAGGAATAAAGCCAGCCAGCAAACAAAACACACTGTGTAAGTAATTTTTTTAGAATTGCTAGTTCCGGTTCATTGAGTAAACAAATGCTCCTAGGTTGTTAAAAAATATGCTAGAAACAGTTTTGTTAAAAGTTGACACGTTCTAATATTTTAAAAAAGGTTTTACAGAGCACGTCAGATAAAAGCTCTCTCAATTCTTACTAAAAGTGAGCATATGACAAAATGTTGTCTAGTTTGGATTCCAGAGTTTCAAAATATTTTATTATTCTGCATATATCTGCTAAGAATAACTACATATGTTACAAGAAGCAACCTTAAGAAGTTCTGTGTTTATGAAGAATTTTGTTTGACTTCTTTTACTTATTTTTATTTTTTATCTTCATGTGAAGATATGCTTATTGATTTGAGAGAAAGAGAGAACGAGAGAGAAACATCCACGTGAGAAAAACCGATTGGTTGTCTCCCGTATGTGCAGTGCCTGGGGATGGAGCCCTCAGCTGAGGGATGTGCCCTGATGGGAATCGAACCCACCTTTTGGGGGTACAAAACAGTGCTCCAGCCCACTGAGCCACCCAGCCAGGGCTATCTGACTTCTTTTAAATGAACTGAAGAAAAACAAAGGAAATACCTCTCGAAGTACCTCTGTCGCACATTTATCATTATTTTTGTAACTTAAACTTGTAAGAATAAAAATACATGGAGGAAACAAATCTTTAAAGACACATATTTTATTAACATTTCTTATACTTATGCTGACAGTAATTATAAAATACACATACCCAAATATCTATATTTTGAAATTTTCAATACCAGAAACATTCCTAACAATTTATCTCTTTGACATAATTGCTGAAGTTGTTTTGGGGGGTATATGGTTTATTTAGTTGCTAATACAGAATTTCAGACTGTTTCAAACACCAATGGCTGACAGGTCCTGGGGACGAGTGAGTTCACAGAAGTGCCAACTAGATGGCATTATAAGATACACATTCCCAGGAACATTAGCACACAGGCAAGAATAGCCTGCTGCACGTTATGTTCTGGCTTTAACTAACACGCAGCTGCCAAGGCTGATCACATGGAACAGGTTCCTTTGCAGAAAAATGCTTTGAAGCATGAAGGATTCTCTGAAGAAGAACAGATGCCCAGATGCAGTACTCAAATGCAGTACCCATTTACAGCAAAAAGAAAAAAATGTGTAAACCAAGGCTTTTACCCTGAAGAAACACAGTTAGCCCTTTCTGCTCTTGAGAGTCACTGTTAAAATACCTGTGTGTGAATTACTTGGGGTCCAGGGAAACCTGCTGCTGCTGTGAGTGCCCAACTTGAGTTCCACTCTCCCAGACAGTGGGGTGGGTCAGAGTCTGGTGACAAAGTCCTCTGGGTGACATCACTTCCTGGATGAACCTGGCTTAAATTTCATGCTATGAAAGATTATATCCACTTAGAATGAACATGAGCTACATGAGGTGACAGATTTTGTTTTACCTTTTTTCTTTTTTCTCTCTCTCTTTTTTATTGCTGTTCAAGTACAGTTGTCTCCTCTTGCCCCATCCCCCACCACCCCAGCCATCATCTCCACCTCTCACCCTTGATCCTACCCCCTTTGGCTTTGTCTGTGTGTCCTTTACACATGTTCCTTGACAACCCTTCCCCCATTTCCCCCGTTATCCCCTCCCACCTCCCCTCTGGTTACCATCGGTTTGTTCTTTATTTCAATGTCTCTGGTTATATTTTGCTTGCTTGTTTGTTTTGTTGCTTAGGTTCCTGTTAAAGGTGAGATCATATGGTATTTGTCTTTTACCACCTGGCTTATTTCACTCAGCATAATGCTCTCCAGATCCATCTATGCTGTTGTGAGGGGTAGGAGCTCCTTCTTTCTTTCTGCTGCATAGTATTCCATCGTGTAAATGGACACTCGTTTTTTGATCCATTCACTTACTGATGGACACTTAGGTTGTTTCCAGAACTTGGCTATTGTAAATTGTGCTGCTATGAACATTGGGGTGCATAGGTTCTTTTGGATTGGTGTTTCAGGATTCTTAGGGTATAATCCTAGCAGTGCAATTGCTGGGTAGAAAGGCAGTTCCAATTTTAGTTTTTTGAGGAAATTCCATACTGTTTTCCACAGTGGCTGCACCAGTCTGCATTCCCACTAAGAGTGAACTAGGGTTCCCTTTTCTGCACAACCTCGCCAGCCCTTGTTTTTTTGTTGCTTTGTTTATGATGGCCATTCTGACCAGTGTGAAGTGATATCTCATTGTGGCTTTAATTTGCATCTCTTTGATGGCTAGTGATGCTGAACATCCTTTCATATGTGTCTGGGCCTGATGTATGTTCTCCTTGGAGAAGTGTCTGTTCAGGTCCTTTGTCCATTTTTAATTGAGTTGTTTGTTTTCTTGGAGTGGAGTCATGTGAGTTCTTTATATATTTTGGGGATCAAACCCTTGACGTGGCAGATTTTTTAGCCATTTTGTTCACTGAAGTAACCTTGGCATATAAGGTACTTGGCACTTAGTAGGTACTTAATAAATATTTTTGAATAAATTCATATCAAAGTATAAGCAGAATATACTATAAAGAAATTCTCTTTAATGTAATAGACAAATCTTAAAGCCATGGGCACTGAAATATGTCCTGGACTTCCTTCACAGAATATTACACAAACCAGGGCCATATCAAAGTTATCTGACCCGGAACATTTTACTCCATTCTCTACGTGACTTGCCTATATCATGAGCAGTGACATGAAGTGGAAACTGTGAAAGGCCCAACAATCCACTTCAAAAAAGAAATAAATAGCGCTCCCCCATCTCAGCCCACCACTTAATAGTATAACATCATTGGAACCAGGAAAAACTCATGTCACATTGCTGGTCTCTCCACTGGTAGAATTTAAGAGAAATTCTGTAGAATTTGACAAGGATCCAAGAAATATCTGCCCTTACCTAGGATCTGGAGCAGAGGCCTTTATGTCACAGAGCTGGTCCAGTTCAGATGTGATTTCCTTTAGGAGCCTTCCCTGTTTCTTCCAAGCTTGCTTGGCTTAGTCATTCTCCTCTCTGATCCCATCACACCTTTGGCTTTTAGAGCACCACATTGAATGGAAATGATCAGTGAGTAGCTGCTCCTCCCACTAAAGTGTAAGCTTGCTAAAGGACCACGTCTTACTCCTCCCCAGCATTTGCTATCGGGGGAAGCACATTGCCTGGAATACAACAGTGCCTGCTGAGCGCCCTGCTCCCTCTCCATGCCCTCCTGCAGCTGCCATCTTTGATGGTTGTATGTTCCTCTAATACAATTGAAGGCACTATGTTAATTATTTGGCATTCTCTTTAATAGAGGATGCTATTTCTGCTTTAAGAAACTGTTGTCCACAATCTCCTGATACACTAAAATTAGGATTTTCGTTCCAGGTTACAGAAACCCAGATAGAACTAGCTTAAGCCAAATGAGGAATTTTCTATAAAGATAACATGACTCCAAGAGACCCTAGACAGAACCAAATGAGGCTAAACTTTGAGAATACATGCACTAGGGACTAGCCTGTTGGGAAACTTGAGTCTCATCTCTGTTGTCTCTGGTCAGCTTTCTTTGCTTTTCTGATCCATGTAAAGAAAAACCCTACTCCCTATAGCTTCAAAATGCAGTTTTGTTATACCCCAAGAACCCAAAAGAGACTAACTTCAGTTCAAGTTCCCAATACTCCTAGGGATGACTCTAGTTGGCCCATCTTCATCAAGTGCTCACCTTAGACCAGCCAAATGCAACTGGACGTAGGGCTTAAAAATATGGCCAGCTTATTGGGCAGACAATCCCACAGGTGCGTCCACCACACTTCCAGAGTCTTTAGATTTTAAGGAAAACATATGGTCAGAATGGACTATTTCAAATGTATTAATGGTAGTCCTTATAACATATAAAATTTTTCAGAGCACTAATATTCAAATTTATTTCTCTTAATACATGGTACCAATATAAAATTCACAAGTATATATGTGTTCGCTTTGTTTTAAAAATAAAATTTATTTTATTATTTGATAATATTGACAGTTTATATATCCAAGGTCATTTAATATATGCAAAAACAATTATAAATACATGTTGAAAAGATATAAAAGTCAAGTTCTTCATTGACATCAGACCTACTAACTTTCAAAAGATACCATTAACAATTCAGAATCAAAAACAAATTCTCCAGTCTGAACTGTCTTGAGAGATTCCATTGGTCAACCAACATGTGTTCAGAAAGAAGAAACATTTACACCTTGTTGTTTCCGAATGCTCAAACAAGCATTTGTGAGCATTCTTAGTGTCAAAGAGAGGGCATGAATTGAGTCCATGAGGAGACTTAAACACAAAACATTTACAACATGAAGCAGTTGTATATTGATCCTATTGTAAGGGTGGTTATTCAGTCAGGAGAAAAAATAGAGTTAGTACATTATCTGTTGTTTGACTTAGCTCTCATCGACATTGGAGCTATATCTGTGTCACACAGAGGCACAGCCTCAGTCTCATGTAAAACACGATGTGGGGTAGAAGGTGACACACAAGTGCACCTTTTGTCTGAATTCGCCACTTCACTTTGTACACGAAGTCTACACTGTAAAGTAAAATTTACAGAGATTCTGGAAAAGAAGCTGTTTGGCTGACAGGTGCAACAGCCAAGGTACAACAATTCGGGGACATCTTCCACCTGTTTTTGTAAAAGATCTACCTAGTCAATGTAGAAAGTTCTATATTCTAAATGTAGAGTTTGCTTTTTCAGTTTTTAAAGAGTCCTTATTAAGTAGACTAAGGAGTTAAAGAAGCATTTGGCAAGATGGTCTCAAGTAATAGATGTAGAGACCTGATTTCATTGCAACAATATTCACCTGAGAGTAAATGCAGTTACTGCTTATTAGAAGAACAAAGATGAGGGTGTGGTTATAACCAGTCTCTCTGCCTGGGCTCTGCTATGCTCTCATTGACCTTTATCCTGGTATCAACAGCATCTTCCAGTGATGCTGTTGATACTTCAGAGAGCATGAGCACTGGGGTTTAAAGGCTGTCAGTCATTTCCTTTCCATACCTCTATTCATTACTTTAGTTAGGGGGCAAAAATCCATTTGCTTTACTGACAAAAGAATTTATTTATGTCTCTGAGCATTTTTAAAGGAGCAAAGACACATAATAAAAGCCAGTGATACAGAAAACATGGTGGTTAACAGTAACATATGTGCAGGACTCTGTATTCTCAGTTTCTGAAGGAAAATGACCCCAGCATCTCAGTCACAGCAAAACACAGTTCAGTGGCAAGCGTTGGGTTTATATTAGTGAGTTATGTTGCTGTAAGTCCGATGAACAAAAATGATGGTTCAGAGCACATAAACTTGGTTTCAGGTTCAGCTCTGCCAATTACTAACTCTGCAAATGTGGATTAAATTATTTAACTTCTTTGGGTCTGTTTCCATAGATGGGAAATGAGGATCGTAATAGATATCGCAGAGGTTCTTGAAAGGATTAAAGGAAATAATGTATTTCAAACTCTCAGCACATGGTGTTGGATAAATGGGAAATGTATTGTTAATGCAATTTCTAAGATCTAAACTCCTTCCTACTTTTCTTTTTTGTTTAACTAGTGATCCTGGTGGCAAAACTTAAGTGGAAGTTTATAAATATTTCTCTTATTAACTGGGTGCTTTCTTCCCAATTACTAAACAATAATACAATTTATTACTATTATAAAAACAATAGTAAACATCACAATCTATTACAAACGTAAATACATTACATAAAATTCATTTTGTTAGCTTGTTTCCTGAGATACATTCTGTCCATTTTCAATTGAACAAGGCATTTTGTATCTTGCCACCAGCCTGAAGGCGCCTTCATAGACTCTAGGAAAAAAAATAAAAGATGAAGCTATTTAAAAGAAATGTACTATGTATTCCAAAAAAAATCTAGAGCCAGTGTTTCTGTTTCCAATTCATTAGTGTAAGAGAACATTATAATTTCCTGCGAAGCATTTACTATGCCCCATTAATCATCTGGGAGTTTCTGGGGAAGGAGATTCTTTGTAAAGCTGGGAGAGCTTTGGAAGGTCACTGCCTCTCTCTGGTCAAATGTGAACAAGGAAGCACATAGGCCAGATTACTATCAGCCTAACAGGAACTAGTCAAGATTGAAGCCGCCTCTTCAGACAGTGAGCAGATAGAGAGAAATCATGTTTTCCTGTGGGGAGGCCTCTGATTTAACCAAACATGAAGACTACCTTCCCTTTGGGTTGCCAGTCCACGTGCACCAAACACTTCCTTCATTTTAAACCAGTTTGGTTGTGTTTGATGCTATTACAGACAACTTGACCATGGCTGGTTGTGCTGGCCATGTTCACTTTGCTCCCGTGCAACCCTTCTCTGCACTACTGTGCCCTCCTGGGGGCTTACTCTACAGACTGCATTACAAGGGCTCCCTTGCATTCCTGGTTCTTGCTGGGTTTAGCCATTGGGAGGCACCTGCTGAAGACCTGAAGGGAGAAAGAGAGAAAGTTTGGGGTATTTTCTCCATTTCTTGCCTCCCTCTTTGTTCAGGCTCCAGCAGTGGCTATTTCCTTCCACAGCAACAGCTCCTGCCTCATGAGCCCTCTAGCAGCCCACCTCTCAATGTCAAGGGAACACAAACCCAGCCCTTGTGCGCATGGGAGGCGTAGAGCTTCCTGCCATTTTTGGGCTCCAGGAGCCTCTATGTTCCTGTGGGTTTCTCCAACCCTACTCCTACTACTCCTATGCCCACCCCAGTCCCTTCACTGAAATCTCTTTGTTGGATTATCTCAGAGGATCTGTGATTCCTGCTGGGACACTAAATGATACAACATTTACAGACTGCAGGACAGTGTTTGGCATACGGTAACTGCTTGATAAATGAAGCTTTTAATCTAACAATAGTAATCTATTTTATTTCCTTTCAATGTGAGATGACTAAACTAAAATACCTGGTCTTTGTGCCCAAAAATGAGGAAGAAAAATATAAAATAACTATACAACCATGCAAATTTAGAAAACCGATTGATCTTGCACATTAGATAAAGTATACAGAAGTCTTCTCTCCCACACGCATGCACTTCTGTGATAACATGCCAAAGAAATACATGGGAAAATTTTTATTTGAATTCAGAGTCTATGAAAAAAATCTATTTCTAGATGTTTTTAAACATAAGCTCCAATCAATGATTTACTAGATGTAATTAAACCCCATTTCCCCAGAAATGTCACCTGAATAGTTTCCCATCTAACAAGTTTATCATACTCACCATTAAGCAATACTAGTCTCTTGAATATCTTCATTTACAGGATTTATATCTTTACCAAGATTTGTTATATCTTCTTTCTTTTTCCTTCGAAGAGGACTTGGAAAATGGTGTTAGAAATTAGCATGGGCCTGTTAGTTCATGTAAGACAAAATTAATCATCAAGAGAGCAGCCTATGACTTTATTTCTAGACTGTTAAGAGTGCATAGGTTCCTTTTCTCTTAAATATTTGAGATTTTCTATTAAACCATCTCTTTCCCTAGGCTGTTGATAGCTACAGTAAGCAACAGTGGGATACAGCATAGCTATATATCAATAGAAAGAATATGGTACCAGATTGTTGATGGAGCTTGGTTAGTACAAGAACATTTTTCAGAACAAGTCATTTTACAAAAACTGATAGGACATTACTTAATGTGTAAACATGATATAGTGCACATTGGAAATAGACATAAGAAAACCAAGAGCACGTCTGGATATATTAGTTAAACTGCCAGATTCATTAAGGAAGTTGGACTGTAGTCCTGTTTTCTTAAATCAAATTCAACACCTCCATGTTCATTGAAGCATTATTTACAATAGCCAAGATTTAGAAGCAGCTCAAGTGTCTATCAGACAAGGGAATAAAACAACTATGGGACATTTACACAATGGAACATACTCGGCTTTAAAAGAGAAGAAAATTTTACCCTTTGCAACAGCATGGATGGACCTGGAGAACGTTACGCTCAGTGAAATAAGCCAGTCAGAGAAAGACAACTATGATTTCACTCATATGTGGAATCTAACGAACAAACTGAACTAACTGGGAAAGCAGACCCAGACTCATAGATGGAGAGCAGGCCGACAGCTCTAGGCAGGAAGTGAGGAGGTAGAGGAATGGAGCAAAAAAAAAAGAACTCAGGGACTGAACAACAATGTGGTGATTGTGTGGGAGGGGGAGGGGTGGAGGTGGAAGAGGGCATAAATAGTAGTGGAAAAATACAATAAAAATGAACTATTAAAAATTTTTAAAATTAATGTAATACAATGGCCATTTCCTGCTTCTGTCCAACAGCTGCCCTGCTCCAAACCTGGCATTATCAAAACTCCCTTTTGTCATTAAGAAGGTAAAATCAAAAAATAACTTTCAATTTCATAGCTAAAAGGAATCCTGCAAATCATCTGATTTAATCTTTTCCTTTTACAGCAATAAAACTAAAGGTTTAAGTTATTAAGACATTTGTCCAAGGTCTCAAAGATACTCAATGGCAGGGACAAAAATCAACGCCTCCTAGGACCTCTGCTTGAACTTCCCCTTCCTGAAGGTTGGGAAGAAAGGAGTCGTGAGACGCCCTTTTTGGTCTGTGCCACGGACCAGGGGAAACTGTAGCCATTCCGGAGGGCACTAGCTTCTCTAGACAGGCAGACAGCTCCTGGAAACTTTCCAGCCTATTACCAGGGAGTCTGACAAACAGTTCGATGGGTTTCCAAAAGTACCTTAAGTTTTGTGCCAAGCCACTCTGTCTCAAACAAAAGCAGAATGTTTCTTGAGTCCAAAAATTGTGGTATATAGTGAAAAGTAACAGGGAAGAACAAGTGTGTAATTATCATTTGTAAATTCAATTCATTATTTTGATGTGGCCCAGAAATAAAATTGTGTTTGTGTGTTCCCACCATTCAAAGTTAGTTTGTCATGGTATAGCTTGAGCAAATAAAGTCTTATTTAGTCTCCTAACAAACTCACATAAAACATAATTAACTTTAGGGCCAAATAATGGTTTTCCTTAAGTTAGGAGATTTATACAAATTTCATTTTAAATTATAAAAATTGTGCTCAGTAAAACGACAAATATCATACATCCTGTGTTTTATCATAAATAAATACTTTAATATAAATGATGGCAAACCTGGGAAAGTGAGTTAATATTTAAATAAAAAAAGAAAAAAGAAAAGTTAGGGATGGAAGAGGGAAGGAAAGGAGAAAGGAAAGAAAGAGTCAGCAAGATACAGTTTCTCAGGTTTACTTAAAATTAAATGTCGAACACTCACGAGCAGCATGTGCAGACACCAACCACCAGAACGATCAATGTCACCATAACTGCCGTCAAGGAAATCACCAAAATGCGTCCTGTGTCTGCTCGTAGGTAAAAAAAGTCAACTCTCTCACACCTTTCCCCAGCGTAGCCGTCATCACAGCTACAAAAATAAAAGAAGAACACAAGACAGTGAAAAATACGACTTTCAGGAATCTCTACTTCTTTTTAAAATAAACTGTTTTCATTACTTGTAATTTATATAGAATACGATTGCTTTTAAAATGTTCAGTAGCTGTATGTCATTGTGTTCATGAGTAATTCCTTTTTCTTTGATGAAAATGTCATCGCTTGAACACTATTAACAATATGTCTAACATAAATAAATAGGGATGCTGACAATTTTGGATAACTAGTTTGAAATTTTAGATTCTGAGCATTCAAAATCCCCAGAATTTCCCATTTCATCATAGAGCATATAAACAGTTTCAGTGCACCCAAGTTCTCTCAATATAATTTATTTAAAAGTCATACTGTTTCACATGATCACACATGGTCATGTGCGAGAACGTTCATAGACATCTGCCTCCATACAGAGGTCCCGTAGGCATTACTCAACACAATCTCGCTCTCTCTGCGCCTTGCATCCACCAGTTCTAGGCCCACTGCTTGCAGGTGTCACACATCAGGTCATGCTCCTCTGTTACTCTTCCAGTCACCACCTCCCCACCTACATCCCCCCGAACACTGGTTTTAGTTCCTTTATCTGATCCTCCAAGGTCACATTTTTGGATCTGGACACCGTTCCCTCTACTCTCTTCTAAATGGTCTCCCTTTCTCCATGACCCAATAAAGTGCAGCGACTAGAAGTCAACGAGGGTCCCCATGGAGCTTTCACTTTCCTCCCTTTCTCAAGTCTCTGCCAATACAGTCTTAGAATTCACTTCAACTCAACTAATGCCCCCGGTCTGAGGTGACAGTTAAGGGTCTTTTTGACAAGCTAAGTCTTGTGTGAGCAGTACTCAGGAAGCTCAAGGCTCGGTGACATGGGGACTATCCACACTATTCTCTGAAGAAGCGTGTCCTGCGCTTACAAGGAATGTAAGAAGTTTGAGGACATTTGAAGCTGAAATGATAACATCAGTTAAAAGTATTTTCCTTTTTTTTCAGACTCATTCAAAACACAGAGATATTAGTCATATTATATACTGTATCATGATGTGCATTAATGCACTTTTGTGTAATGTGCGCCCATGTTTTTGGCCCAGGCTTTCAGGGAAAAAAACTTTCCTTTTTAAATTTTTAAGTCAATTATTTATTTATTTACATTTAGAAACAAAACTGGTTATCGTGTTCCAGGGTATTCTTTTGCATACAGATATCGTTATTGCTTTCTAGAATTAAATACTTTTAATGCCTAAGCATAAATAAAAGAATTTAAAACATTGATAGATATGGAATCAGCACTACCCATGTATAATATGCATCCTTATTTTTCCCTCATAAATTTGGGCAAAAAGTGCACATTTTACAAGGCAAAATATGGTAAGTCTGAAAAGGAGGAAATTAAGTTTGTTTTTTAAAGATATTTTTAACTTTTATTACATTAATATAGTCTTTACATTCAGATATCCCTGACTTCTTTAAAAAAAAACAACAAGAAAAACTTCTGTGTAATCTTTGCTTTGTTTTGTTTTGTTTTACATTTTGTTTTGTTTTACTTTTTGTTTTGTAAGAAAAGATCAATTGCCAGGCTGTTCTGCACTGTATGTTTGACAAGGGCCAGAACAGTTAGTTCCCACAGAGCCTGGATTCACAAATAAGGAGATCCCTTAAGGCCTATATTGTAGCTGATACAATACTACAAAAAATAAACAAAATGAAACAAAAAACAAGCTCAGTCACAACCATGGTTGAAAGGTGAGGTTCAATGCAGGCGCTGTAGACAAGGCATCTAATGCCACCTACTGCCAAAGGGCCCCGGGATCTGTGACAACTGCTGCCTGAGAGAGAGCTAGGTATCAGCACTGCAAGGTTAAAATAACGGGAAAAGACTGAGAATATTTTGAAATATTAAAAACCTCTTGCACATGGGCCTGGCACTGGGGGAAAATCACTTTTAATAGCATATGTAGGATGAAGTTTTTTAAAGAGTCTTCTTTTTAAGGCCATAACTAAAATCTTATAGTGTTTTCCAACTAGCTTAAATGTTTCTCTAACAAGTTTACTAAATGTGGCATTTGTAAACAATAATTTTGCCCATTGAATACACAGCAATTACTTGATGCTCTTTTAGGATGTTTTTCTAACTGTCAACTCTGGGTTCTGTGGCTTAACCACACTTATGTTGAATTTCTCAGTGAGCAGTACCTCCTGCAAGTTATAACCCATGAGCCATGCTGGAGGGTGAAGTCTTACCAGTTACAGTGCCTCTCATGTTATTTCATTCTCATCAGACCTGTAATAACCTATGTGCTGATGGTTATTTCAATGGGAGAGAATGAGGCAAGGGCACAAGTTTCTAGTAGATGTTTTATTAAATGCTGAATAAATGAGTTATTATAATAAAGATCAATCAAATAAAATCTAAAATAAATTTTGAAGATGCTCATGACCCTTATGGACTCTGCAAAATCAGTTCTGGGATCACTGTTCTGAAACAATCGATAGACACTTTTCTGGGAGATTTATAAGTATTAACTCAATTGAGTCTCAAAACAACCTTTGAGGCAGGTCCAATTATTAATCCATTTTACAGATGGAGAAACAGAGCTATAGAGAAATTGAGTGATGGGGCTGGGACTCAAATGCAGGAAGTTAGCGCCCAAGTTCATGCCTCAACCTACATCTAATACTGCTTAAGTGAAGTGTGCTGCATAAATAAATGAAAATCATGTCTCTGGAACCAAACCACCTGCATTCCAAGAAAATACAGAAGAGGCTAATAGAGGATTAAAGTTACTTGAAACACACTGCGGTATTTATCTAAAACAAGAATCCACAAACTCCTGTGATTCCAAGCAAAAGGAGATATTTCTGGTTCCCATAATAGCACAGTCACCACAAGCAGGACGGTTTTGCCTGAATCCGTGCTACTCCAAGTCACCTAGAAGGTCAGGATGACTAGGTTCATTGTCTTCCCCTCATGTCACAATATAATTTACAGAACATTTACTACCGTAATAAGTAATTTTGCATAATGTGTTTATTTTGCTTAATTTTCAATACTTCAGAGAAAGATGTTATCAGCCCATTTTATAGATGATAAAACTGAGGCTCGGGTCCATCCAGCCAAGATGGAGGTATAGCTAGATACACTCTGCCTCCTCACACAACCAAAAGAAGGACAACAACCAATTTAAAAACAAAAACAACCAGAACTGCCAGAAAAATCAAACTGTATCTATGTCTGACAACCAAGGAGTTAAAGAAGAAACATTCATTCAGACTGGTAGGAGGGGAGGAGACAGGCAGCCAGGAGCAGAGAAGATTGAGGCAAGGTGGTGGCTGGCTGAGTAGGTAGTCCCACATTCGTGTGAAGATAAGCCAGGAAGAATAACTGGGGACTGAGACACACCATGAAACCCAGGGTTCCAATGCAGGGTAATAAGGCTTCAAAATCTCTGGCTGTAAAAACCTGTGGAGTTTGCAGTGGCAGGAGAAACTCTCAGTCTCACAGGAGGGTCTATTCGAAGGACCCAGGGGGTCCTAGAATGTACACAAGCACGCTCACTAGGGAATCAGCAGTAGGAAGGTGCAATTTGTTTGTGGGTAGTGGGGGAAGTGGCTGAAAGCGGGTGAGAACCGGGCAAGCAGCATTGTTCTGTCTCTGATCCCTCCCCCATGCACGGTGACACAATGCAGAGAAGTGGGTTGGCTCACCCTGGGGCATACCTAAGGCTCCACCCCTTACAACATAACAGGTGCACAGAGACAAAGAAGTATGGTTCAAATGAAAGAACAGATCAAAACTCCAGAAAAACAACTGAGCAATGGGGAAATAGCCAACCTGTTTGATGCAGAATTCAAAACACTGGTAATCAGGGTGCTCACAGAAACGATTGAGTAGAGATGCAAAATAAAGGAAGAAATAAAGACTATACAAAGTGAAATAAAGGAAAATATACAGGGAACCAACAGTAAGGGAAGAAAACCGGGACTCAAATCAATGATCTGGAACAGAAGGAAGAAATAAACATTCGACTGGAACAGAATGAAGAAACAAGAATTTTAAAAAATGAGGAAAGGCTTAGGAACCTTTGGGACAACTTTGAACTTTGAACGTTCCAACATCCAAATCATAGGGGTGCCAGAAGAAAAGGAAGAGCAAGAAATTCAACACTTATTTGAAAAAATAATGAAGGAAAACATCCCCAACCTGGTGAAGGAAATAGACTTCCAGGCAGTCCGGGAAGCTCAGAGAGCCCCAAAGTAGTTGGACCCAAGGAGGAACATACCAAGACACATCATAATTAAATTACCCAAGATTAAAGATAAGGAAAGAATCTTAAAAATAGCAAGAGAAAAGGAGACAGTTACCTACAAAGGAGTACCTGCTATCAACTGATTTCTCAAAAGAAACCTTGCAGGCAAGAAGGGGCTGGAAAGAAGTATTCAAAGTCATGAAGGGCAAGGACCTACAAGAGTACTCTATCCAGCTAAGCTCACATTTAGAATGGAAGGATAGGTAAAGCGCTTTCCAGATAAGGTCAAGTTAAAGGAGTCCATTGTCACCAAGCCCTTATTATATGAAATGTTAAAGGGACTTACCTAAGAAAAAGAAGATCAAAGCTATGAACAGTAAAATGACAACAAATTCACAACTATCAACAACTGAATCTAAAAAACAACAAAAACAAACTAAGCGAACAACTAGAAGAGGAACAGAATCACAGAAGTGGAGATCACATGGAGGGTTATCAGTGGGGAAGGGGAAGGGGAGGAATGGGACAAATGTAGTAGCATAATCAGTAAAATATACTTTTTAAAAAAGCTGAGGCTCAAGAAGGGTAACTGACTCATTGTTAAAACTGCCCATTATTGGTGGAAACAAAATCCTAACTTAGGTGTAACTCCAAAATCTGTGTACTGACCCCATGCTTTTCCACTTCCCATTGATTCTGTGTTATTTCACCATTACGATGGTGTTCCTGGTTAAGGCCTTAGTTCTGACACTCAGCATAGTATTAGGTGAACCATGAGACAGTCATCTATGCACCAGTTACTTCTTGAAAACCTGTAAATTGTAGGCAGGGTGCTTGGTGCAGGAGCACAAAAATGAATGAGCCTTGAGCCCTGTTCTCCAGGGGCTCACCATCACAGAAGGGACTTTTAAAGAAACCAACATTTATGTTCCAGGAAAAAAGAATTCCACAGAACTGGGACTGGAGCACAGAGAAAAGACATCAGGCTCACACCCGAATGTGTGTCTGAGAAGAGGGACGTCAACGCGGGTGTCCAGGAAAAGCTGATGTTCGAGTTGCCTGTCACGCATCGGTCAGGATGCGCTGTGCATGCCATCAGCAGAGCTTGGGCGATACGCCATGCAACGGAAAGTAGAATGTCAGAGGAACATTTGACTCTGTAACGGCGATGTGGTTAGAGAGTTAAGCCAGGATCAGAGGAGGTTCGGAGGCCAAGGAAATGAGTTTTCCCCTCAGACGGAAGGGACAGGTGAGCATTGATCTTAGGGGAGTAGATCACACACTGTGGTGGTCATTTCAGAGGGTGGCAACATTAAAGAACAGTAACTGTGCAGACACAGGAACCAGTCAGAGAATGTGCTTGGGTCAGGGACATTTACATTTTTAAAACCCAATATATTCTCCCAGACCTGTGAGCAATTAAATGAAATTTAAAAAAACAAACCAACTCTATCTTTCCCAATGCACAAAGGCACAGTTTTCTTATTTCCTTACATTAGCAATTCTTATTTCCCTCTAAGTATTATCCTTATATATTTATTTTTAATTAAATTTAAATATAATTAAATTTCGAAGAATCCATGACAAACATTCTACTAAATTAGGGATTGGAACTACTATTCTGAGATACTTATTTAAAAAAATGTGTGCTGGGGAAATGCAGAGAATATAAACATTCTATGAATTTTAGGTAAAAATTATACATAAAAATCACCTTGCTCTTCTATGAGGTAAGGTCTCAGAGCACTTGAGAGGGACATTTCTTTAGAAGAAAATGAGTATTCAAATTATGAAAAAACATTAGTTTTGCCTGAGTAAAATTAAACTTGGACTCTTTTTAAAAAAAGATTTTATTTATTTATTGTCAGAGAGTAGAAGGGAGGGAGAGAGAGAGGGAGAGATAGAGGGAGAGAAACATTAGTGCGTGGTTACCTCTTGTCTGCTGCTCATTGGGGACCTGGCCTGCAACCCAGGCATGTGCCCTGACTGGGAATCGAACCAGTGACCCTCTAGTTTGCAGGCTGGCACTCAATCCACTGAGCCATACCCACCAGGCCTAAACTTGGACTCTTAATCTACTAATAGTTCAAAAGAAATCTTTTCTTCCAATTTCTTGCAAAACTCTGTTTATTATAAACAAGGCTGGTGTCCTTGCACTTTATGGACACCTGCAAAAGTAACTTTTAATTTGGCTTAAATTCCTCCATATTTGCATGAATTACAAACCACATAAGAAATGGCAGAAAAATTTGTTTCCATGCAAAACACATGGGAGATAAACAGCGTTTAGACGCATCCTCGAGTGTGGCTAGTGTGATAACCACTCCACCACAGAAACAAGACGGGTTTAGAGTAAGGACTTACATGATGTGGGAAGAAAGAGCCTGATTAAGGGTTCTATGCATAGACTGAGAGGCACCAGCAACTGGAGAGAAGCATGTGGGAGGATGTCACCAAGACAGAGGAGTCAAACCCTATGGAGGCCTGCACTCGGACCCCTGAATTCAAAGTCCAGAGTACTGACCATTATACCACGGGGCCACAGAAACAACCCAGGTGCCCACCAACAGACAGGTGGATAAAATTGCTGTGGTACATTCATACAATGGAGTCTTAGTTACTGGGCCATAAAAAAAGAATGAAATCTTATTATTTTCAACAGCATGGGTGGACCTAGAGGGCATTATGCTAAATGAAATAAGTCAGTCAGAGACAGACAAGTACCATATGGTTTTACCTGTGTGTAGCATCTAAAGAACAATATAAATGAACTAACAAAACAAAAATAGACTCATAGATACAGAGAAAAGACTGATGGTTGCCAGAAGGGAAGAATTGAGGGACTGGGGACAATAGATGAGGGATTAAGAATTACAAATTGGTAGTTCCAAAATAGCCATGGGAATATAAAGTATGGCATAAGAAATATAAGAAATATAGTCAATAATATTGTAATAACCATGCATAGTGTGAGATGGTGACTTGATAGTGGGGGACCACTTTGTAAGGTATATGATTGTCTAACCACTATGCTGTACACCTGAAATTAATAAAAAAATACTAGATGTAAATGTAACTGAATAAAAATAATAATAAAACTCTATACAGAAAGAAAAAAATAAAAGCATTCTTTACACTGGACAGAAACAGTCTGGCGTGGCTAAGGCAGCAGAGGACGCAGCCCTGCCTGCAAGTAAATCTGGACACTTTGATGTGTGTCAGTTTCTTCATAACCAGCTGTCAAAGGTGCCCCAAAACAAGTCACAAGTCGGAACCAGGGGAACCTTGTCCTGACAGGTGGCTTGACTGGCTCTCCCTCTCCAGTCCTGCTGAGCCCCAGGCCAGCACCATGCTGCTCCCCTCGCCCACAGGCTCAGGGGCTCCACTTACAGGCAGGAGGGTGCTTGCAGGGCTTCCACGAAGCGGCATCTCCCATTGATGCAGTAATGCTCGTATTTCTTGGGACATGGAGAGAAGTATTCATTCCACTTTGATTGTGTGGTGGTAGCTGAAAAGTAATAAAAAGCTCAATAAATCAAGTCACTTTAAACACACATTTGTAAGTAGTATTATGTTCTTATCTTTATTGCCTGGCTTTCTGTAGAATGTACTACAGTCTCTCATTTCTCCTTCTGTCTGCACTGGGGTAAAAGTCACACTTTTTGACCCCAAAATAGCTCTAGGGATTGGGTAATAGGGATTATCATGGGAACATCTCGTGTTTTAATTAGACTTATGTCCAACCTACAGCTCAGAAATGCTGGTGTTGTTTAAAAGCTAGAGCATAGTTGTGATAAGGGAGAAGGTTTTTCTTTCCATGAAGATTATCAGAGCCACAGCGCTGATGGCATTGAACAGAAAAGCACACTTTTCCCTTTACTTTCGTTCTTTTTTAAAAATTGTTTTAACTCACACACTTACATAGCACTTACTGCGTGCCAGGTGCTGCTCTGTAAACTTTGTATATATTAACTCATTTAATGCTCATAACAGCCTTGTGACATCATCACCATTCTAACACCTTATTTACAGGAGAGCAAAGCACAACGCATCAAGGCTAAGGCACCTTCCAGAACCGCACAGCCAGTGCGGGGCAGGCATG
>PVKM010028111.1:0-18456 GCA_004027735.1 Carollia perspicillata
AGGTTCCACTTAAATATTTTCATCTTTAAAAATAACATTTTATTTATATTTAGAGAGACAGGAAGGTAGGGAATAAAGGAAAAGAAATATCAATTTGCACACCCTCACATTCTCCAAACAAGGGCCTGGCATGCAACCAAGGATGAGCTCTGACTGGGACTGAACCAGTGACATTTAGGTTCACAGGATGATGCCCAACCCATGGGGCCACATCAATCATCATGGCTCTACTTGTCTTAATCTTCCTCTTCTTCCCCTCTTGATTTATCTGTGTCCTTCTCTTCTCTATATCTTTGTGGGGTTGAGTTTCTAGAGGCATTTATTTTGTAGGGACCAAGGTGCTGCCAAATATTTTTGATGTGGAAGGAAGCTAAAAAATATATTATTTGACTTAAAATGTCAATAATTTATGCACATTAAGAAACCCATTATGAATTTATACTCTATGCTTTTTGGGGATTAGCTTTCAAAATATTTACATGTGGTGTGGGTTTTGAGATGCTGTAAGCTGTGTATGTGGCCTCTGTGATGTATCAAAGGTGTGCCCTTTATGAGGTATTTAGTGAAAAGAACTTGATTTACTACATTTTGTCCTATTCTATGTAATAAATATTGCATGGGATATGTTAGGCAAAGAAGCATAGAGGCATTCAGAAGGAATCATTAGGACTTATAAAAAGAAATACATCATAGGTGGAGAGCTAGAAAGAGTTGAAGTTTAAGAATAGACCCAGTCTTAGAGAACTGGGAGCAACAGACTCTGATGTGTCTTGCTTGTACATCTTCTTTGGATTTCTCACCTGAGGAACATCAATCTTCACAAAGAATAAGGGGGAGCAAATACTGATGTTCTTGCACACTGGTGTTTTCATATTCTGTGCTCTGGAGGAAAAAGGAGGTAAGTGGAAAAAATGACAGAAACGGGGCTCATAAGAATAAAATGAATAGGGCTCTTGTTAGTTGGAAGTTAAGCATACACAGAGGGGACTGTCACAGGTTGGAAGGTTAGGGAGACATGGGTGAGACTGGATTCAGCTGGAAGACAGGGAGATATATGCAGGGCTGGAGTAACTGAACCCCTGAAAAAGGTGTGTGGACTTGGTGTTAGTTTGAAGGCAAAGACAGGTGTGCAGGAATAGTATCAGGTGGAAGGCAGGGAGAGGTATGGTGCTGCTGTCAGTTTGAAGAAATGGAAGTTTCACAGGGCTAGAATGAATCAGAAATAAAAATAAGGTGCATGGAATTTCAATCCATTGAAATTCTTGGAGAGGAGGCAGGCCTGACATTAGTTTAATATTTTTTCTTGTTAATGTTGTTATGGACTGGCCTAGATTTATTTTTGGCATGTGTTATTTTCTGATTTTTGAAGACCACTTATTGAAGAGACTTTCTAAAACTGTTGCCACTTTGTTTTGTTTCCTTTAACTGATGGTGTTTTGCTTATGCATGTTTACCACCAACTGTACCATCTTCGTCCTGGTCCTATATGTGGGGATGCCTCTTCCGGCCCCCATACTGGGTACCTGGCCCAAAACCCAGGCATGTGCCCTGACTGGTAATCAAACCAGCGACCCTTTGGTTTGCAGGCCAGTGCTCAATTCACTGAGCCACACTAGCCATCACAGAGTTTTCTTAAACTTTTATGTGGCCTGGCTTATGGTACTTAGCCTGTATTGCTTCCAGTTTTGTTTGTATGCTTTGGAAAGACCTCCCACCTGTCCTGGATGTGGTAGATTTATGGTGGGGTGGGGAAAACCAAAGACAACAAAGGAAAAATGTGGGAATAATTCAGGAGGAAAAGAGACCTTATAACTTGTGCAGTGAGTGCTAGATAAAGTTTCTTTGAGATGTAGACTTAAAAATCTGTAGGGGTGTTTAGTTTTTAGGAGTTCCATAGAAGGATTCTTTATTTTGCTCTATTACTTTCATTAAAATCTGTATGGTTTTATTAATCAGTGTGCCCCAAATAAATTCAATATTTAAAAGAGGAAAAAGTAAAAGAAAAACCAGAAAATGGTTCTTCTGTTGTTGTCTCGTGAATACTCACCTTGCTTAGGTTTCAGAGTCTCCATGCACAAAAATTTTCCCAGGTCCTCCTGGGAGCCCAGAAATAGCTTCTCACTGGGAAGCTTGGGCCTGCATGCATCAGACTTCAGGGAAATCTTTCAAATCCCTGACACCTTGTTGGTCTCCTGTTCTGGCTGCTGCCACTGGAGAGCTAGTAATTTTCCAAGTCCTCCTTTCGCTGCTATGGTGATGATGTGCCAGTTGGGAACTCCCAGGTGGATATGCTGCCACCCACCGTGGGCTGAGAGACTGGATCACAGGTGTTTGGGGATGAGAGTAGCCTCCAAGGAGGGCCAACCTGTTCAGTCCTGCTGATGTTCTATCCTCTTGTCAGGCACCACCTCTCAGATGCTTGTATGTTTCTTTCCTCCAGAACCATGAAGGAAGTGATTTGGCAGTGGTGGTGGAGGAGGATGACTTCCAGTGTGCCAGTGGCACTGGGTTGATCGTGTACGTGGTATGGGACATCAGTGCTCAGCCTGTGTCCTGGAGATTGGACTTGCAGGACTATTGAGCCAGTGGCTTCCTGCATCTCCAAGGACACCTGGAAGTAGTGATCTGCACTCTCTCATGCTGTCCCTTCTCCCACTGGGACCCAAAGTCCAAATGGTGGTGCTGCATGGCAACAACAGATGTTGATGCCTGGAGTCTGCTCTAGAGATGCCTACTGACTCTAGGTGTATGGGGTGGATGGACAGGGTGGCACACACTTGGCTGCCTTTGCTCCTGGGGTTCTTCCTTTCCTTGGCAGTGCCTCTAAAACTTTTCTAAGTCCTGATGTGAAGATGTAAAGAGAGAAGCCGCCCCTGTCTACATGGGTTCCAGCTGCTGTCTACCTGGTCCATGTGTGTGTTGGCCTGGGTGCTGGTCACCAAAGCAGACTTTCTTGCCAAGTCAAGTTCCAGAGGTGGGGACAGCCATGGGCTCTTCATGGAGGCACTCAGAGGGCAAGTTTGTTTGGACATGGGTAAGCCTGTTTCCTAGCTATCGGACTCAATTTTTCTACATTGTTTTCTCTAAAGTCCCCAGTTTGGGGAGTGCAGTGAGCTGTCCTGTGGGTGAGGAAGGCTGGACACTGTTCTTGTCTTGCCTGCAGTCCCCTCCATATCTCCCTATTCCTACATCCTTCCCAGGTGACCAGCAGAGCATGTGTTTATGCCTGGTTCTCCAGTGCCACCCACCCATGGTTTTTGACATTACAAGGTGCATCTCTGGCTGTCTGGATGACTGTGTAGTGGCTAATCCTTGTTGAACTCTACAGGTTGTTTTTTCTTCAGTTCCAGGAAGAGAAAACATTAAAAAAAAACAGCAAAGCACTCAGAATATTACCCATACCTAGTATCATTAAGTACATGGCTTCTGTGGTGTTCTCCCTCTCCCTCCATTCTTATCTCCTCTCCTACCCCATCTCAATGCATCCTACCCCACCTCACACCACACCAACATCATCAACACCATCACTCTCCCAGTCCCAACTCCAGACCACCCCAATCTGCTGTCCACTCTAGGTTTTCACTCTTCTGACTATGTCATAGGAATGGAATCATACTCTGTCATTATTGATGACTGGGCTCATATCATGTATCCCAAGGTTTAGTACATGTAGAGTCACCCATATTTGTGCATGTATCAGTGTTTTGTTTCTTTGTATGGCTTCAAAATTTCCCATCATAAGCCTTTCATCTAAAAAATTAGATGATGGATTTCTGCACATGCTACCAAACTGAGTCCCCCTTCTGCCTTTGAGAAAATGAAAGTCAAACAACCAGATTACTCCTGGCTACTCGTGGGTGGTCCTACAGGCCAGAACTAAGAACCCTCTAAAGTCTGGGTGAACCACATTCTCTTTATGCTATGAGGCTTGATCTGCCCCTGGCATGGAGGGAAATAATCTGGTGAATGTTACTTGTCCCAGATTTGGAGACAGTGTGCAGGAACAACATACACAATGAGGATGTTAATTTTAAATAAAGATACTGCTTGTTCTTTGTTTCACTTTAAACTGGATTGTGATTCTCTCTTTTTGGGGATTCCAGACTTAGAAAAGGGACAAATACTTAATGATTTCAGGGAGACAGTCTATTTGAGGGAAGAAATCTGAGATGACTCAGGAAAAAACATCAGTTTTGATGTTAATTAGCTGACAATTGACTCCAAGTATCATTGAAAAAGTGCACATAAGAACCACTCTGATAGAATGGAACTTGAACACAAATGGTTTAAATGTAAAAGAATGATAAATTCAATGTCAGGCTGCATGCAAGAAATTAGCCACCATCAAAGAGGGGTAATGACATTGTCACAAAGGTATGTTTTCCTCAGGTAACATAATGCTTTGAAGGAAATAATTGAAGAATACACCCAACTAATTAATCTCAAATTATAGTTTTCTAAGTCACATTACTTTTTAGATCAGACCTTCATGTCCCTCTAAAACTGTGTATTTCAGGGTGAGCACCAGATATTGGTTCTTTCAGTGGCTTCTGGTGGTGTTCCTTAAGTCCTGTCTTATTTCTCTTAGGTGGAGAGCACATCAACTTGCTTCGGCTGAGGCTTGCATTTGGAAGGACTTTCAGAAAACTTAAAACCAGAGTTTTCTGTAGTGTCCACAATACCATCTTCTCATGCAGAAACACTGTTTACATGACTACCTACCTGTTCACTTCTCTGACATTCAACACCATCCAAAATATCTTTTAGAGAGTGGTTACTGAGTAAGCATTGTTTTGCTTGTCAGCACAAGTTGCCACAGCCCACCTCCAGCTTCTGTCTTGGAAATATCCCCTCATCTCTCAGAGATTCATTTGGATTCCTTAAACAAGTTGATAGAAAATAAACCTTGAATAAATTGTATAAATTTAATTGGATTAGACATGGCAGGTGCTTCTCTGGGTCTTGAACTGTAAAATATACTGTTTGACCCACTGTGTCTGTTCTTATTGTGAATTTTCCTTCTCTTATGACAAGCCTTGCTTTGTCACCGCCCTATAGTCATTGTGACTTTGAAAAAACTCATGGAAATAAACATGTTCTAAGTTTGTGGTGCTATGTTTCTGGTCCCAATTTTGGTTTTTGGTGACAGATTAGAGATCTCTGGCAGCAGCAGAGAAATACCAGGCCCACTCAGAGTACTTGGAATAATTTTGGATGGAGTTAACTCATGTACCTAGTATTTAAAACACCTGCTACTTATGCTACTTTCTGTAACATGCAGCATAACTCAATAAAAGATGCAGACACAAGCCTAAAACTAAGTTTTAGGCAGAGGGTCAGACAGTCACATTAGAAATTATTTGAAGTCACTTTTCTATTTAGTTGTAGATGTTATTTTTATAATCTTTTCTGCATCTGGAAACATTGTATAAATTATGGCCAGAATGACAAATCATAGGATACTGAAATGTATGTGACCTTTGTGTCCAGCAGAAAGGCCTCATATTTCCAAAAACTCATTTGAGGAGAAAAATTTGAGTTGTTGGTGAGGAGGACCTGGCAGAAATTTAAATGTAACCCAATCCTCTCTTAAAATGTGGACCTTCTATTCTTTTCCAATAAAATGGCCTGCTCTACCCTGGTCCCCTTCACCCTCAAATTCACCGTCACTGACCCGTGCAATACAGAGGCCAGGAGGCCAGACTCTGTGGAAGTTCTACTGCACAAAGCCAGTTGTGAAAACCTGGTGAAGACACATGATAAAAGCTCCCAATTTTTCACCTTTCTCCCGCTCTCATTGAATTTTCTTTCTATACTTTATGATGATATAGATTGGTAAGGAACAGTTTCAGATCAAATCTGGAATTGCCACAAATAAATGATGTGACTTGAAAGTAGCAAACTTGCGTTTTGAATTCTTTATCAGTAATCTTGAGTGCTACAAAGCGATGATCCTACAGTATTAATTTTCTAGTTAAATGAGGAAAGTATTTTTATTTTAAAATATTGTGTTTTAAAAATTAATAAGAAAATACTGGCCTTAACTGCCATGTTAGATCATTTTGCCTTGACAGATATTTTTAGAACATTTGAATGAAAAACTGCACTTTGACATTTTTCCTAGTGCACATAGAATATTTTCAAAATAGATAACTTACAATGGGACAAAACAAGACCCCCAAAATTCAAAACATGTGAAATTATATCAATGTTGTCTTCTGAACACAGTGGTAACTAAAATTCCAGTATAGGTAAACAAACAAACAAAAAAACCCCAAAGTTACAAGAAAATTATACACAATGCTTCTAAACAACCAGTACATCAGAGAAGACAAAAAATTAAAAAAAACAAAAACAGTCCTTGATGCAAATGAAAAGAAAAATAAACTCACTAAACCAGAGATACATCATAAATGGTTGTACGAAAAAACAAAACTTTACATCTGTACAAGACTATCAGCAGTGTAAAAACCAAAATCCCAAGGAAAGAATTTAAATTTCCCAGTAAGAAAAGCAAAAAATATATAAAGAAAGAAGAAGAAAAAGACACTAAAATTAGGGCAGAAAGTAATGAAATTTAAGGGAGGGAAACCTAATACTTATGAGGGATGGTTGTGTCAAAATATAAATACAATGACAAACAATAAGATTCATCACAGCAAAAGAAGAATACAAATGAATAAAATCAGGAATTAAAAAGGAAAAACTTCAAGTAACAGCAAAAATAAAAAATGAATCATTAATGAATAGTATGATCAGGGACTGGAAAAGTAAGCTCACTCTTACCACTATTATTCAACACAGTACTGTGTTTTTTTAGCCATAGAAATCAAACAAGAAAAATAATTTAAAGACAACATAAATATGGACAACAACTGGCATTGTTGGCAGATGATATTACATTATAAATAGAAAACCTTTGATAATCCAAAAAGTTAATATAATTATTGAAAGAATTCAGTAGCCCTGGCTGGTGTGGCTCAGTGGATTGAGTGCCAGTCAGTGAACCAAAGTGTCCCTGGTTCGATGACCAGCCAAGGCACATACCTGAGTTGTAAGCCAGGTCTCCAGTAAGGGACACACAAGAGGCAACCACACATTAATGTTTCTCTCCCTCTCTTTCTCCCTTCCTTTCCCTCTAAAAATAAATAAACAAAGTCTTCAAAAATAGAATTCAGTAAAATAATAAAGTAAAAATTAATATCTTCTTCTCTGTCATGTTTGTATACAATAACAATCAGGAGAAGATGGTGACATAAGTGGAAGTGGAGTCCACTTCCCCCTCTGCACCAGCAGAACACCTAGCTGATCTTCTGAGGAATAGAGTGAACAGCCAACGGTATCCCAGCATATATGAAGATTGTAGGCCAAAACTGTAGAGGACATTGAAAAATCAGACGGCAAGGAGAGTGTTTCAGGACAATAAGGTCCCTAGGACCAGCGCTGGGACCACAGCAGTTACAGCACCAGGTCCGATGCCTGCTGGGCCTACCACAGGATTGTTGGGATAGAGCCAGGTCAATGGCTCCCACCCCTGCCAAACAAGGTTTGAGCAGCACCAGGATGGAACTGGATGCTTCAAGTCGCTGGGGAGAATAAGGATGAAGTGGCGAACACACAGGGGCAGTGTGCACCTGCTGAGACTGTGGACACTGGCTGGGAAGAGTTGGGCTGTGATGGACCCTGACCTGGTCAGTCCCTGGTTATTTGGAAACTTGGGCTGTGGGAGAGGCCAGGTGCTTCTTTGGAATGGCAGGCTTGAATAGGAGGAATTTTTCATAAAGAAAAGGAAAAAAAATAGGCACTCATGGATATTTGGGGAATTATCTGACAACAGCTTCCCCTACTTCCCTGGTCTGCACCTGTGCAGCATTCACAGCCTCAGCCATGGTCCCACCTCTGCTGCCGGAACCGCGACTGTGCCCCTACTCCTGGCTACCATGGTGGAGGGGGTCAAAAAACTCCCACAACCTAACTGGTGCACTGCCTCCCCAGACACCCACACCTTGCCATGACTGCCACAGCATCAGAACCCCACTTGGGGCCACACCGCCATTGGGTGACTGTGCTCCCACTGCAGTAGTGGCAGCAGAGTACTCATGCCCATAGCCCCGGAGTTGTCACACGTCTGACCATGTAATCCTGGCCCCTGCAGCAGCAGCAGCAGCAGCAGCAGAAGCTGGGTGCTCACACATGAAGCTTTGTGGACAGTGTGCACCTGAGCCCATGTCCCAACAGCTGCCAACTTCACCCCAACTGCAGAGGATAAGCGTTAATGCCTGCAGCCCCAGGGACAAAGTGTGTCTGACCCTATCACCCAGAGGCATCTCACGCCCAAACCCACTGTCAGAGGTGCAGCTGAAGAGGAGGTGTGTCAGGTATCAATCATAGCAGCCATGGTGGTGCCCCTGCCCTGTACTCTGACTGGATTTCTAAGAAGGTGGAGATGCCCCAACAGAAGAGAATAGCAGGGATCAAGGAGTCAGCAATCCCCAGAATTATTTAACTAAGAAGGGTCTAAACTACCCTGAAGAGACGCTGACTGTTCCTAGCACCCAGGATAGCAAAGAGTGAGAAGGTGGTGTGTGAGTTGCTACTAACTGGTGCAACTCAAGGACAGCACAACTGGTGGACTGAAGGTGAGGCCAGGCAAGAAGGGCATTGGGGGCCCAGCAGTGAACCGAGGAACTGGGCTGGAAGCTGGGCAACTGCAAAGAGTGTGGTTCAGACCTGGCCCCCATCCCCACAAAACCCCGTAAGGGAGAAAAGTGAAACCAATCCCCCCTCAGTGTGCTGCAGTCAGGAAGACCAGCAGAACTGACTTGGCTTGTTTAAAGCCAGCAGGAGGCTTCTTCTTCTTTTTAAAATTGCTTCTTCCTTTCTTTCTTTCCTTCTTTCCTTTTATTATTCCTTCTTTCTTCCTTACTTTCTCTCTTTTTTTATTCCTTCCTTCCTTCCTTTGTTTTATTCCCACAAGTGAGATGAGAAAACCTGGAGCTGTGAAAGGACCAGAGTTAGACCCAAAGAGAAGTTATCCCAACAACTGAGACAGTGAGACAAATTTCACTTTGTTACTCCAGAGAACTTTCAAGTTATTGTGTATTTGTATTATGATTTTTTATTATTTTACATCTTTTGTTTTATTAATATTCTTGCATTTCTCTTCTTTCTGTTTAGTCTTCTTCACTCAGTTTGTTACATTGCATGGTTTGACTGGTTTCCCTTGTTCTCTCTTTCATAGCATATTTTTAATTTTCCATCTTTCTCTTCACTTGTGTTCCAACACCACATTACTCTAGGTCCTGTACTTCCTATTCTTGTTGATCAGATCACATAGATTCTGTCATGTGATGGTTGCTCCATTGCTATTGTAAATAATTGCTGTTCCACACAATTGTAAATACTACACAGCACCCCTCCTGGATCTTAGTTCACTTCAATGTTTCTGGAACTTTATTACTATTGTGGTGAACTCTATTGTCTTGCACACTACACCTATTTTCTATCCTTTACTCTCACTTTACCTCATAATCTGACATCCCCCAAGCCCACTGCTTTCTAGATCCAACTCACATTTTTTCCCCCAACAAGAGTCTTATATTTTTTGCACTATTTCTAAAAAGTGGCTAGTTGGGTGAAATATCACAGTTAACACTATACATATCCAAAAGATCTTCCATCTCTTCTCTGTGTGTTGGTACTTTCATCATAGAATACACTCCTGCTGTCTTAAACCATTTTGCCTTCCCCTTTCAACTGCTCACAAAAAAACAGTAGGTGGGAGCTGTGAACACCAGTATACCAGCTGGAAGAGGAAGCCCACCAACAAAAGAACCACCAACAGATAATAATGGAAGAAGGTGAAGGAGTAAGTGAAAGCCACACTAACCTCCACCCACGACTGACCAGGAAATACAACTAAATAGTGGATAAATTATCCCAAACAACTGAACAACAATGAAAGAGAATCCTTAAAACATAATACATACAGAAGACCAACTTCAACATAACTTATCCACACCTGCACAACAGAATAAAAGATGTGGTGGATGGAATGACCCTCATCTAACCAGCTGGAGGGAAATACCCACCAAAGAAAGACCAAAAAACAACCAAAAACTAAAGACATACAAAGAGCTAACATAAACGACAGACCAAGACCAGTGAGCTGGGAGATCAAGGAGACTGCACCACTGAATCTCTCAGGTGTTCTACCATAGAAGTTCACATCATAAACTCAGAGCATCAGAACAGATTAATTTAAGGAGCAGAGGCTAACAAGAAGAGTCTCACAAACAATGGGAAGACAAACAAACAATCCCCAAATGAAAGGAAAGGAGGAAGCCTTAGAAAGAATGCTAAATGAAGAAGAGGCATGTCAACTCTCAGATATTGAATTCAAAGCAATGAATACCAGGAAGCTCAATGAGCTCACAGAGAATTACCAAAAACTACAGGAAAACTAGTGAACAAACTGCAAACTATATCAACATGAAAAAGAAAATAGAAACTGTGAAGGGCCCAGAGGAAATGAAGAATATAACTTCTGAACTAAAGAACACAGTAGAAGATATCAAAAGCAGACTCGATGAAGCTGAGGATCAGATCAGCAAGCCAGAGGACAAGGTAGAAAAAAACACCCAGGAAGAACAGAAAAAAAAAAAAGGAAAAGAGGCTCAGAAAGGACAAAGAAGGATTAAGAGAAATGCAGGACAACATGTAACATAGTAATATCCCCATAATAGGGATACCAGGAGAAGAACAAGGGATAGAAAACCTGTTTGAAAAAGTGATGATGGAAAACCTCCCTAATTTGGTGAGAGAAAAAGTAACACAAACCCAGGAAACACAGAGAGTCCCAATCAAGAGGAACCCAAAGAGGCCCACTTCAAGACACATCATAATTAAAATGGCAAAATACCAAGACAAAGAGAGGATCTTAAAGGCAGCAAGGGAGAAATAGGAAGCAACATAAAAGGGAGCCCCGATAAGGCTAGGAGCTGCATTCTCAGTGCAAATGCTATCAAGCCAGAAGGAATGGCAAGAAATATTCCAAGTAATGAGAAACAAAGTCTTGCAACCAACACTAATTTAACCAGCAAGACTCTCAATTAAAATGGAAGGCCAAATAAGGAGCTCCCCAGATAAAAGAAACCTCAAAGAGTATATGTCTTCAAAACCAGCACTTCAAGAGATGTTAAATGGTGTACTTTAAGAACAGGATGAAAAAGAGTGTGGGAGAGAGGAACACAGGTACAAAAAAGTGGCAATGTATAAGTACCTATCAACAATCTTGAACATAAATGGATTAAATGCCCCAATAAAAAAGATAGCTAAATGCATAAGAAAACATGACCCACACATATGCTGCCTACAAAAGACTCACCTCAGAACAAAAGACTGAAATTTAAGGGCTGGAAACAAATATTTCAAGCAAATGGACAGGAAAAAAAAAAAAAGCCAGGGTAGCAATACTTACATCAGACAAAATACACTTAAAAAAAAAAAGCCATAAAAAGAGACCCAGAAGGTCACTTCATAATACTCAGGGGAAGAACCCACTAAGAAGACATAAACATTGTAAATATATATGCACACAACATGGGAGCACCCAAATACACAAAGAAAATCTTGGAGGACTTCAAGAAAGATATTGACAGCAACACAATTATAGTAGGTAATTTTCACACCCCACTATCAAAAATGGACAGACCTTCCAAACAAAATATCAACAAAGATATTGTGGCATTGAACAATGTCATAGATGAAATGGACTTAACTGATACATATAGAGCCTTTCATCCCAAAGAAGCAAAATGCACATTGTTTTCAAATGCACATGGAACATTTTCAAAGATAGACCACATGATAGGACTCAAAACAAGCCTCAATAAATTCAAGAAAAGTAAAATCATACCAAGAATATTCTCTGACCACAAGGGACTGAAACTAGAAACTTACCTCAAGGATAAAACCCTAAAACACTCAAACTCATGGAGATTGAATAGCATGCTATTAGATAATAAATGGGTCAAGAATGAGATTAAGGAAGAAATCAAAAAGTTTCTGGAAACAAATGAAAATAAATTCATGATAATCCAGAACTTATGGGACACAGTGAAGCTGATCCTGAGAGGGAAGTTCATAGTGAGAGAGGTGGACCTAAGAAAGATAGAAACATTTCAAATAAACAACCTAACCCTATGCCTGCAAGAACTTGAGGAACAACAACAAAGACAGCCCAGAATAACTAGAAGGAAATGAATAACCAAGATCAGAGTAGAATTAAATGACATAGGGAATTAAAAGTACAATTCTAAGGATCAATAAATACAGCAGCTTGTTTTTAAAAAAAAATAAACAAAATCAACAAGCCTTTTTAAGAAGACTCATCGAGAAAAAAAGAGAGAGGGCAAAATAAACACAATCAGAAATGAAAGAGGAGATGTTACAACTGACACCAGAGAAATTGAAAGGATTGTAAGAAATTACTGTAAAGAACTATATGCCAAGAAATTTGAAAACTTAGGTGAAATAGACAAATGTCTAGAAAAACACAATCTTCCAAAACTGAATGGAGAAAAAGCACAAAGCCTGAATAGACCAATAACAGCTGAAAAAATTAAAGCAGTAATAAAAAAAAAAACTCCAAAAACCTAAATACATGGACCAGATGGTTTCACAGGAGAATTCTACAAAGCATTTAAAGAAAAGCTAACCCTTATCCTTCACAGACTATTCCAAAAACTCCAAGGAGACAGAAGACTCCTAAACTCTTCTTATGAAGCCAGCATCATCTTAATCCCAAAACCAGATAAAGACACAACAAAGAAAGAAAAATTCAGACCAATATTGCTGATGAACAGAGACACTAAAATCCTCAACAAAGTATTGGCAAACCACATCCAGCAATACATTAAAAACATCATACACCATGACCAAGTGGGCTTCATCTCAGGGATGCAAGGATGGTACAATATTTGCAAATCAATAAACATAATACATTGCATAAACAAAAGGAAAGATAAAAATCACAAGATCATATCAATATATGCAGAAAAAGTATTTGATAAGGTACAGCACCCAATTTATGATAAAAACACTTAGCAAAGTGGGAATAGAGGGAGAATTCCTCAACATAAGAAAGACCATATACAAGAGAACCGCAGCTAACATCATACTCAATAGGCAAAATCTAAAATATCCCCACTAAGATCAGGAACAAGGTAAGGTTGTCCACTTTGACCACTTCTATTCAACATAGTCTTGGAAATCCAACCACAGCAACCAGACAAGAAAAGGAAATAAAAGGCATCCAAATTGAAAAAGAGGAAACAAAACTGTCATTGTTTTCAGATGACATGATAGTGTACATATAAAATCCTATGGATTCCACCAAAAACTGCTCAAATGAATAAATGAATTTGGCAGAACAGTAGGATACAAAGTCAATATTCAGAAATCAAAGGCATTTTTGTATACCAGCAATGAAATATCAGAAACAGAAACCAGGAAAAAATTCCCATTTGATATACAAGAAAAAATAAAATACCTAGGAATACACCTAACCAAGGAGGTGAAGGACCTTCACTCAGAAAACTACACAACACTCAAGAAAGAAATTGAGAAAGACAATCAAATGGAAACACACTGTGTTCATGGATTGGAAGAATTAACACTATCAAAATGTCCATACTACTCAAAGCAATTTATAGATTCAATGCAATGCCTATTAAAGTAACACAGATATAGAAGGAACAATTTAAAATTTTATATAGAACCAAAAATGACCCTAAATCGCTGCAGCAATTTTGAGAAAGGATAACAAAGTTGGACAGATCACAATACCTAATATCAAACTGTATTACAAGGGCACTGGAATCAAAACAGCCTGGTACTGGTATAAGAACAGACACATAGACCAATGGTACAGAACAGAGAGCCCAGAAATAAACCCAATTCTTTATGGTCAATTAATATTTGACAAAGGGGGAAGAAGCATAAAATGGAGTAAAAACAACCTATTCAACAAACGGTGTTGGGAGATCTGGACAGCTACATGCAAAAAAAATAAAACTTGATCACTAACTTACATTATGCACAAAAATAGATTCAAAGTGGATAAAAAAACTTAAATATTTAAGTCGTGACACCGTAAAAGTCCTGGAGGAAAACTTGGCAAGAAAATCTCAGATATTCCATGTACCTACATCTTCACTGATATGTCTCTTAAAGCAAGGGACATAAAGGAAAGAATAAACAAATGGGTCCTCATCAGATTTTAAAAAAAAAACTTCTGTATGGCTGAAGAAAACAGCATTAAAATAAAAAAAGAACCACGTATAGAGAAAACATATTTGCCAATGATACCTCAGAAAAGGGTTTAATCTCCAAAATATATAAAGGACTCACAGAACTCCATTCTAGGAAGACAAAAAACCCAATTAAAAAATGAGCAAAGGACAGGAACAAACACTTCTCCAAGGAGGTCATACAGATGGACCAGAGACATATGAAAAGATGCTCAGCATCACTAGGCATCAGAAAGATGCAAGTTAAAACCACAATGAGATACCACTTTACACCAGTCAGAGTAACCATCATGAACAAATCAACAAACAAGTGTTGGAGAGGTTGTGGAGAAAAGGGATCCCTACTGCACTATTGGTCATAATGCAAACTGGTGCAGCCACTGTGGAAAACAATGTGAAATTTCCTCAGAAAACTAAAAGTGGAACTTCTTTATGTCCCAGCAATTCCACTGCTGGGATTATATCCTAAGAACCCTGAAACACCATTCCAAAAGAACCTATGCACCCCAATGTTCATAGCAGCACAATTTACAATAGGCAAGTGTTGGAAGCAACCTAAGTGCCCATCAGTAAATGAGTGAATCAAACGCTATGCTACATTTGCACAATGGAATACTATGCAGCAGAGAGAAAAAAGGAGCTCCTACTGTTTGTGACAGCATGCATGGAACTAGAGGCCATTATGCTAAGTGAAATAAACCAGGAGGTGAAGGACATACCATATGATCTCATCTTTAAATGGAACATAATCAACAAAAGAAAAAAGCAAGCAAAATATAACCAGAGACATTGAAATTAAGAATGATCTGACAGTAACCAGAGGGGAGGTAGAAAGTATGATGGGGGAAAGGGTTTTCAGGAACTATAATAAAGAACACATGGAAAAAACCAAGGGAGAGAGTGGAAGCAAGGGAGGGAGGTGGATTTGGCTGGCATGGGAGGAGTCATGGGTAGAATATTCAGACCTTTGTAATTAAACAATAAAATAATGTTAAAAACACCGAAGAAGAAATAAATTAAATAATTCCATTAGACTTGAATGAGAAAGAATTAACTATTCAGGAATGAATGTATGCAAAGAGGTAAAAGACATGTATTACCAAAATTATAAGGTAATGACAAAAATTATAAGACGTTGCTAAAGTTTACAGACAAGAAAAAAATTTTAAAAATTGTGTGAAGTGATTGATAAATTCCAACAGTTAAAATGACTGTACTTCCCAAGTTGATCTAAAGCTTCAGTGAAGTCTCTCTCAACATGCAAATGTTATTTTTCTCAGGAGTGGATTAAACAATTTTCAAATTTACATGAAACCTAAAAAGGCCCCAATGTTCCAAGCAATTGTGAGAAAAAGAATAAAACGGAAGATATCGCTTTC
Source organism: Carollia perspicillata (assembly GCA_004027735.1). Taxonomy (NCBI): domain Eukaryota; kingdom Metazoa; phylum Chordata; class Mammalia; order Chiroptera; family Phyllostomidae; genus Carollia; species Carollia perspicillata. The sequence goes on from PVKM010028111.1 coordinate 15,692, forward strand.
CATGGTCTTAACCTATGCTACAAAGTTCAAAATAGTAATAATCAAAATAGTAAAGTATTTGTACAAAAACAGACATGTAAAACAGTGGATCAGAATTGAGAGTGAATGTTTATATCCACACGTGTACTGATGGGCACTTGGGCTGCTTCCAAATATTGGCTATTGTAAATAACAGTGCAAGAAATTTAGGGGTGCATATACATCTTTTAGTTAGTGTTTCAGCTTTCTTCAGATAGATTTTCAGAAGTAGAACTCCTGGCTCATTAGGAAGTTTAATTTTTAATTTTTTTTGAAGAAACTACATAGTGTTTTGTCTGGTCAATGCATTAATCTGTATGCTCAACAGGAGTGCATGAGGATATGTACACAATTGAATATTTCTCAGCCATAAATATGAAGAAAAGGTAACTTTTGGGACAATGGGGATGGCCTTAGTGTATATTGTGCTAAGTAAAATAAGCAAGTCAGAGAAGGAAAACTACTGTATAAACCCACTTATATTTATTGCCTAATAAACAAAACAAACAAAATACAAATAGAATCTTAGATACTGAAGACAGTCTGACATATGTCAGAGGAGATGGGTTTGGAAAGCAGCTTATAAACAGAGAGTAAAATTAAGCAGAAAAGAACTCACGAACAAAGACAAAAATGTGGTGATCAAAGCAGGGAAGAAGGGTGGAGGAAAGTAGAAGAGGGTAAGAATTGTTGATAAAAAAAGATTTCACTTTAGATGGTGAAAACAATAATATATCCAGATAATGTATAATAAAATTGTCATTTGAAATCTATATAAAATTGTTACTGAATTTCAACCATACCCATTAAATATGAAAGAAGAAAGAAAGAAAAAGAAAGAAAGAAAGAAAGAAAGAAAGAAAGAAAGAAAGAAAGAAAGAAAGAAAGAAAGAAAGAAAGAAAGAAAGACTAAATAAATACTCTACATGTTCCTTGGTTCTTGGTCTGGAATTCAAAACCAAAATCCTGAGGTGCAATAACTATCCCTGAAAACACAGCATGTGGCAGAAGTGACACCTGCTTGAGTGTGGTTGTACCATAATAATATGGGTGTACTAATTTATAGTTTTAATTTGAACATTTCACCTGAAATGTCATATGGTATGCTCAATGTGATATTGTTCTGTTACAGAATTACATGCACATGGTTTTGTGACAAAAGCTTTTGAAATAAAGAAAGGGGTGACATTTTTTTTAGCCAGACCCTGTACTTTGTGTTTTCAAAGAAAAACCCTAAAAATTTTCAGACTCAGTTCTCTCATCAGTGGATTGTAATTGGAAATCTCCAAGGCCAAGTCCCACAATTCTGCTGCATTTGAGAAGGTACGAGTTTTTTATAAATCTATTTTTATTGGCTCTATTCTATTTTTAAAATTAATCTATTTTTATTGTTATTCAAGTACAGTTCTCTGTCTTTTACTCCCACCCCAGTCCACCCCCATGTGCTCCCCACCTCCCTCCCATTTCCACCCCCTTAGTTTTTGTCCATGTGTTCTTTATACTTGTTCCTATAATCCCTTCCCTTTTTCCCCCTGAAATTCCCTCCCCTCTCCACTCTGGTTACTGTCATCCCATTTTCTATTTCAATGTCTTTGGTTATATTTTGCTTGCTTCTTTGTTTTGTTGCTTAGGTTCCTGTTAAAGGTGAGATCATGTGGTATTTGTCTTTTACTGCCTGGCTTGTTTCACTTAGCATAATGCTTACCAGTTTCATCCATGCTGTTGCATAGGGTAGGAGCTCCTTCTTTCTTACTGCCACATAGAATTCCACTGTGTATATGTGCCATAGTTTTTTTGATTCATTCATTTACTGATGGGCACATAGGTTGCTTCCAACACTTGGCTATTGTAAATTGTGCTACTATGAACATTGCGGTGCATAGGTGCTTTTGGAATGGTGTTTCAGGGTTCATAGGATATAATCCTAGCAGTGGAATTGCTGGGTCAAAAGGCAGTTCCATTTTTAGTTTTCTTAGAAAATTCCATACTGTTTTCCATAGTGGTTGTACCAGTCTTCACTCCCACCAGCAGTGAACTAGGGTCCCCTTTTCTTCACAACCTCTCCAACACTTGTTGTTTGCTGCTTTATTTATGATGGCCATTCTTATCGATATAAAATGATATCTCATTGTGGTTTTAATTTGCATTTCTCTGATGGCTAGCAATATTGAGCTACTTTTCATGTGTCTCTGAATCCTCTGTATGTCCTCCTTGGAGAAATGCCTGTCCAAGTCCTTTGCCCATTTTTTAATTGGGTTGCTTATCTTCTTGGAGTGAAGTCGTGTATGTTCTTTCTATATTTTGGAGATTAAACCCTTGTCTGAGGTATCATTGGCAAATACGTTTTCCCATATAGTTGGGTCTCTTTTTATTTTAATGTTGTTCTCTTTAGCTGTGCAGAAGCTTTTTATTTTAATGAGATCCCATTTGTTTTTTCTTTCCTTTATATTCCTTGCTCTGGGGGACATATCTGTAAAAATGTTGCTGCGTGAGATATCTCAGATTTTCCTGCCTATGTTCTCCTCTAGGATTTTAATGGTGTCACGGCTTACATTTAAGTCTTTTATCCATCTTGAATTTATTTTTGTGTATGGTGTAAGTTGGTGCTTGAGCTTCATTTTTTTGCACGTAGCTGTCCAGTTCTCCCAACACCATTTGTTGAAGAGACTATTTTTACTCCATTTTATGGTGTTGCCCCCTTTGTCGAATATTAACTGACTGTAGTGACTTGGGTTTATTTCTGGGCT
>PVKM010028112.1:0-18459 GCA_004027735.1 Carollia perspicillata
ATTCCTACAACATATATAAGAATAAACTCAAATGTACTGAAAACTCAAATGTAAGAATTGAACCATAAAACTTCTGGAAGCAAAAATAGGCAATAAAATATCTGACATTTATCTTAGCAATTGTATTTTGACATATGTTCTTGGCAAGGAAAACAAAAAATGGGACTACATTAAACTAAAAAGTTTGTGCACAGCAAAGAAAAGCATCAACAAAACAGAAAGACAACTTACTGAATGGGAGAAAACACCTGCCAATGACATTTGGATAAGGTTTAATATCCAAAATTTATAAAGAACTCATACAACTCAATACCAAACAATTCAAATAAAAAGTGGACCGAGGACCTAAGTAGATACTTTTCTAAAGAGAACTTACAGATGACCAATAGACAGGAAAAGGTGCTCAGTGTCACTAATTATCAGAGAAGTGCAAATTAAAACCACAATGAGATACCACCTCATACCGTCAGAATGGCCATCACCAGTAAATTAACAAACAAGTGTTAGTCAGGATGAGGTGAAAAGGGAAACTTCATGTACTGTTTATGGGAATGAAGATTTGTGCAGCCACTATGAAAACCAGTACAGATGTTCTTCAAAATATTGAAATTGGAGCTACCTTATGACCCAGCGGTTCCATTTCTGGTTATATATCTGGAGAAACCCAAAACACTAATTCTAAAGAACAAGTGTATCTCTGTTCATTACACTGTTTTTTTTCAATAGCCAAGATATAGAAGCAACACAAATGCACACCACTGGATGAGTAAAAAAGAGATGGTACATATATGCAACAAAATATTATTGGGCCATAAAAAATAAATTCTTATTATTTGTGACAGCATAGATGGACCTAGAGGCTATTATGCTAAGTGAAGTAAGTTACACAGAGAATGATAAATGCCATATGATTTCATTTATATGTGGAATCTGAAAAACAAAACAAACAAACAAAACAAAAACTAACTCATATATCCAGAAAACACTTTGTTGTTTGCCAGATGGGTTAAAATGATAAGTGGATTGATAAGTACAAATTGGTAGTTACAAGATAGTCATGGATGTAAAGTACAGCATAGGGAATGTAGTCAATAAAATCGTAACATTATTTATGTTGCCATGTGAGTACTTGAAATATTGGGGGGGATATTACCAATCACTTTGTAAAGTATGATTGTCTAACCGCTATGGTATACACCTGAAACTAATACAAAATAATTAATATTGAATGTAAATTGTAATTGAAAAATAAAATTTAAAGTCACACATTAAAAAATTGAACAGTACCTAAAATCACATCTTCATGAACAGCAATGAAGGAAAAACTTTGAGTAACTTAATGCCTCTAAACTAAAATTGGAGGATAAAGGGGAACTTCTAAAAAAAAGGCAGTAACAACAACAACAACAATAATAATAGAAAAGAAAGGAAAGAAGGTCAATATATAAAAAGAAAAATAGTAGTGCTACCATTGGTAACCAGATACCAACATTTTTTAGAAAGGTAGAAATACCCACTTTGGAGGGTTACAAACAAATTTTGTCTTCTGGGATGGGGGCCAGTATTTATCTTGAGATCAAACAGGTCCTTTATTTTCAATAATTGCATTAATATTTCTTTTATTTGGCAAATGCAAGCCCTTTTTTTCTAATCATATGGCACACTGACTAGCAGAGGATGCTAAGCAAATCATTTTTTCATAAAAGCACCTGGAGAAATAATCAGGAATTTTGAGGTCTGATTTCAATAATTATTCAGTATAGCCAACATTGAGCTTTTTTAAGAATAATGGTAGGGCACTTAACTTCTTGTGTAACATAGGCATGGGCTTCCCTAACATGCAATGTCAAGTTTTCAGTGCTGTGAGACAGTCAAGAAATAACAAGTTCAGCAGTCTTTCTTCTTATGATCTTTCCAGGGATAGCTAGCAGCATGAAGATAGTTCCATCATCAACAGTGAACATGGCACATAAATGAAGAGAGAAACTGCCGTTCCAGGTCACAAGGAGAAGAGTAGAAAGATCAGTTGTTCCTATAGAAGCCTTAGGTTTCCAGATGTCAAAGATGCTCTCAGGCTTCCTCTGCCAGAAAGCCTCAACAAAATATCGCATAGATGACAATTTATGCCACATAAATGTTCGGATCATTAATGTAAATAGTGAGCCTCCCGTGGAGGCTCTAATCTTTTGTAGCACTTTTCTTCATTGTCTAGGTTTTTTTTTCCCTTTTTTCTGCACCTGTATCCATATTGAATCAGCATCTGTTCCCATCACATGATCCAGGTATAGACGCATCAGGTTGTGCAGATTGTATCTCCTCATCTGGCCTGGCATTTGTCGATCATGCTGTGGCTGGAACATGATACCTAGTTGAAAAACACAGCTCTCATGTATGCCAGCAGGCTCTTTGTTCCACTGGGTGCCCCTGCTGTTTGGGGTCCTCCAAAAGTTTAGGGACTTAGGCCTCATTCTCTTTGCCTCTTTTAAGACAAATGGCAGATCACAGATCACACACAGCAGGTGCTGTTCAGCTCACCATTTCTACCTTCCCATACAAACACCTCTGCCTGCCTCATTTCAGAATCAATCAAGGAGGCTTAGTAGTCACATGCATGCCCATCTGTGTGTGTGTGTGTGTGCCCTGTGGTATGGAGCATTTGGGTGTGTGCTTAGCTTACTTAGATTATATAAATATAAATAAGCAAATATATACATGTATGTTAGTTTTATTGTGAGCTTTATCATGGGAATTCTTGGCAACCTGGTTGAAGTAGCAATTAACAGCCAGCCTCAAGGGCTCAAAGGATTCTACAAGGAGTCACAGATGGAAGGTGTCTGCTCTGATATCTGATCCCAGGACGGAAAGAGAGAGAATAACGATTTCTTAGTCCAAAAATTAATCACAACAACCTCTTTTCTTCCTCCCTAAGGAATTGTAAACTGCTCAGGCCTCTTAAGGCAAGAATATGTGAAAAATGTCTCATTTAAATTATCTGAAAACTCCTACTACGATACACATTCAATGTATATATTTACCTTCAAAAGATAATATTGCATTTTTTAAAGGACACCATTATCATTATGATTTCCTGATGAGTTGGTTATATCTGAGTGATAGATCAGTTTTAAGGCCGAAAGAGAAATAGCATTAGAAAGAGCTGACTTCAGCCGCTTATTATAACTTTCTTCATCAATCATCCTCTGTGTGAAAAACACCTTCAGCCAGCCATGGAATCATTATGAATTAATTCTTTGCATTCTAAATGCCCTTGCATTGGCAAAAACCACTGCTGATGAATAACTGAATGTTCTAAACTCCAGTGTGACTGTAAATTATTAACCTGCGTCTCTTTATGAGCAGATTGCAAGATCCCAAAATTTCTTAGAATGATGACAGAAATGAAGGTTGCTTTTTCTTTTCCAGCCATTTTTTAGTGTTGATAGATGGTTCCCAGCATTTTAGCCATTTCTTAAGAGCAAGTATGCAGACTGCTGCAAACATGGTGTTAGAGTGGATTTACCAAGTTGCATGATTCTTTTCACACATCTCATAGGACTTCTCATGAATGTTCCCTTCCCATTCTCTGCCAAGTGCCAGGGTGTGAGGGCTGATGAGGGATGAAGGCTGTAGTGTTGTCGCATCCTAAGTACATGTGCCACTTTCTGGAAGAGGCATAATGTCAAAGATCACAGTGTGGGCCCTGGAGGAATAAATGGGATAAAGAGATCCCGGAATTGATTAGGAGTATGAACAAGATAATCTCCACAGTACTCTCCAACTCTTGAAATTCTGCTATTCTAAAACTAAGTTAATGTTGGATTAGCGAAGTGGTGTCCTTGAGCCTATGGGTGAGATCACTAAGTGGGCTTTCTCCACCTCCAGTGCATTGAATACCATCTGAATAACGACTACAGCTTTTTCATTTTCTGCAAAGCAGCTCAGGACAGTCGTTTACAGATTCACCTCTGTGTCCTTTTTTTCCCCTGAAGCCAAGCTTTCCACCTTTGACCAGGAAAATGATGTTGTATGCCACCTGGGATCTTGCTTTCTATTGGTGCCCTGAAATCCATTTTGCCTCTGAGCTTCTGTTCAACAATTAAAATCTGGTCATTTTTTAGATAAGTCTTTGGGAATGTTGTAGCCTGAACCAACACCCCGATCTTCAGTTATTGAGTTCTGTCAATGTTCCAGGCATTATACAAAGGTGACATCAGGCCCTGCCCTCATATAAGTATGACTGTGAGGCACCATGGGAAAAAACAGGAAAATAAATACATGTGAGATTTATATTGACTTAAGTGATTGGAGACAGTTGTGTTAAGTAGATAATCTTTGAAAAATGGTTAAAATTTCAGTAGCTAGTAAAAGGAGAAGGAGAATGGAAATAATTATTGAACAGAAAGAAGTTCATGGGCTAAAAGAACAAAGTCACCCAAGGAGAAGAAGTAAGGATGTGCAGGCTGTGTTCTGAATAGAGTGAAGGGCAGGATGGAGCCAAGGTACACTGGCAGCAAGGAAGGCAGTGACCTATGGTTTGTAAATGCATAATGAAGGCAGATTTTGGACACCTTAGCCACCAAGCTAATGAGTTTGGACTTTGTTCTTCCATCAATGGCAAGTCACTGCGGAAGACTGAGCGAGGGAGTGAGGTATTCAAGATAATTCTGGACATCATGTGGAAAGGAGATTTCGCAGTGTGGGTGAGTGAACAGGAGTCACTGACATCTGAAGTATTTTGCCACTGGGTTTTCCACCTCAACTCTCAGCCCACCTGCTCCCTTACTCCTCCATGCACTGGAGTCCTCCTTACTCTAGCACATACAAACCTTCCTGATGTAGGGTATTAATCTTTTTTTTTTAAAGATACTTGCCTTAAATTGCAGACTCTTAAAAACTAGAAGAAAGTCACTGCATTGGGAAGAAAGATGTGTGGGGCATTGAAGATCTTGTTCTCTGTGGCCTCTGCCTGCTCTCTCCACAATGCTGCAGATACAAACTGCACAAGAGGGTTGCCTCCCATGGTTGACAGGAAAGAGAAAGCAAAGGAGAATGGGGCAGGGAAATGCTTCCTTTTCAGCGCTAATAAAGCACTGAAACCGGCCAGAAGACAAGGTATAAGCACCATCTTTTAAATCCAATGATTAGTTATGCCTTCTTATTTTTTCAGATAGCTTTTTTTGCTCCCAGCAAGAATCAGTTTTGGAATGCTTGTACAGGAGTGGAGCAGTGTGGGCCATTCTGACCTGGGAACTTCATAGGCCTCAGAGAGCAGGGGGTAGGGGAATGCAGACACCTCCTCACACCACCCTCAGGTCCCCTTTCTTCTGAGAGAAGGAAGGCTCTCTGTGTTCCCAAGTCTATTGCTCACATTCTTGTCTTCAATGGCATGGTGTAAATAGTGACTAAATTTTTAACCAGTGTCCATAGGTTGAAAATGAAAGAAAGAGAAAGGAGAAAGAGGCAGAAAGCTGGAAATAACAAAATTCAAAGCATAATTCCTGGTAAGCATATGCTTTTAAAAACTATGAGAAAATGTAAAAGTTTTTCAGAAATTCCTATAATCAAATCCAGTAACCAGTGATTTTAGATATATCTTCTTTTTCTGATGACAGAGCACAAAGCCAAGGACCTCGGGAGCACAGTGACACTAAAACCTCTTCTCCCATGAAAGCACAAAGGACAAGCATCCAATTTTTAAAGTCAAGAGAAAAAAGCCAAATGGAAAAGGAAAGTGCATTCCTCTGTTACCAAATGGACTTGCTAGGGCATCTCATCTCCCAGGTCGCTTCCAGGCCCCAAGTCCTGGAAGGATCTCAGCTGAGGACCACTGAGATTGGAGGGAGTCATGTTACACAGCAACAAGGGGTTCTCCTGCAGACCCTTGCCCACTGTGGCAGAAACTGCATACTTAGGAGGCTCCTTGCTGAAATATTCTCTCCAAGAGAAACTATCTTCCTCTCACTTGGGCCACAGAAAAAAAGAGGGTGGAGTTTCATTCTGAGCTAAAAAGTGACTCAAAAAGGAAATTGCCTGGTGTGCTGGGATGACACAGTTCATTGTAACCTGCTGTGATCAGGCCTGTCTGTCCCACAGCTGCCCGCCTTTGTCTTGGAAATCAGTCAAGTGAGCACTCCAGGCACACTCCAGGCTGCTTCCAACACGCAGTGACTAAGAAACTTTTCCTGGCTGTGCCTCTCACCTCTGACTGTTCCCAGCCTCCATGCCATGGTGATCAGTACAACTCAATGAAATAATTTAGAAATAGAATAGAAGAAATCTGGATATAAAGATAACTGCTAGAGTGCCAGGAAAGAGAGCAAGCCACAGGGAAGGAGATCCACAGGCACTCAGAAATCTCTGAGTCTATGTTTAAATGTATCTGTCATTAATGTTCTATGTTACATGCTTATAATTCTCTCCCAATCACATACAAAAACAAAAGGAAAAAAGTTCTCTTTTTCTTTTTATAATTTACTTCTTTCTTCATTTCTTTTTGTTTTTTCTGTTGTTTTCTTTCGTTCTTTCTAAGGTGAAGGAAATCATACTCCTTAAACCTTAGGCAAGATCAAGTACTCCCTAAGCTATGTATTTTGGTAAGTTAAAAATTGGCAAATATCCTCATTTTGTTACAGAATCCCTGGGTTCTATTACTATGGGTTCTTTTTGCTTGTGACCAATAAGAACCAAACCTTTCAACGCCAGAGTTTGGTAAAAAGGAAAGGAACTATTTATTCAAAAGTTATACATGTTTAGAATAATGGCTGAACCCTGCCATTAAATATCACTCCCGTTAGAAACAGAGAAACACCCACAAATACACAGTCCTGCCAACTCAGACCAGTCAATAGTCTTGCCAAGCCAGACCAGTCAGAGGAACCTTTTCTCAGGAAAAGAAATTTAAGTCTGTAGTTTAGCTGCACAGATTCCCATCTATATCCAGGCTTCCTCCAGCCATCTGTGCTTGGCTAGATAGTCTCCCGCTTTTAGTCCAAAACTTCATCCTCATGGTAGGTCAGGGAATCCTTCTGCATTTTTTCAAATTGCATGGCCAAGACCCCACACTTCTGCTAAATGGTCAAGAGGCTTCTCCCTCCCAGCCACGTGGTGAAAAGCAAGTGAGAGAGAGAGCTTCTCATGACTCTCCTACTCTCCTTCCCACATGGTCCAGAGCTCCAGTATGGCTAAGACAAAGTGTGGCTGAGATGGAGAGAGAGAGAGTAGTGGAGTGCTGCTCCACTCCCAAAAGTTATGGTTAAGCTCCAGCATGGCTGGTATGCCTGGATTTAAATCCCAGCATGGATCTTCCTCTGCAACTCCATTTCCGACTCCTCCCACACTGGGTTACACCTGCCAGCAGTCTGGTTTCTTCTGCCTTTCTCGGCTGCCATTGTTAGTCCAGGCAAGCACGGCCCTGTGACTACATCGCATCATGCCTTAGAGTCACGCCCATCTCCCTGGCTCCAAGCAAGTGCAGACACAGCTTTTAACATTATTAAAACTCTGGCCAATTTCTTCAGATGTGCAAAGTAACTCTCAATGGTCCTGCTCCCCTTACCTCACCTTCCCAGGAATAGCTCTGCAGATTTTCTCTATTTGGGGGAGATCTCTAGCTCAGCACCCCATTACAATTCTATGTGGTCCAATCTAGTAGACTATGTGAAAAAGTCACCAATACTTCTTCAAAAGTTGCTATCTTTTTTTCAAAAGGCTTCACTGGCACATCATGAGATGTTAGCTTACCTTGCTACCAAGTGCCTGCTAACTTCTTCCCTTACTTAATCAGTCCTCAGCAGCTGTTCCCTGTACTGCTTAGAAGGTGGCAGGTGATCAACACTGCCTTTCACCCAACTTACTCATGATGCCAAACTGACCCCAAGGCTACACACACAGTTAGCATTTCCTTCTGAGTGAAGTTCCCTCAATATCAGTCTTATGGGCTTACCATAGAGTCTGCCAACATTCCCAGAAGAGCCCTGGAACTGCCCTACCTCTCATGAGAATGACCAAAGACTATCAGACCTGCTGGTGTGCTTTGGGTGAAAGAGATCACCATCCTACTAAGTCCCAGCTCAGTCAACCCCTCAAAACTATATGGTGCTATATGTCAACTACATCTCAATAAAACTTGAAAATTAACCCCAAAGAAAAATGAGCTAGCATTTAAAAAAAAAGTGAAAAAAGGAAGAAAATGTTGGAGGGAGGATTTTTGCTAATATATCCACTTACCCAATTATTTATATGTAAAATATGAGGAGAATTTTCAAATTAAAAAATTAATATTGGCAAAAATAAAAATAAATCAGCAATATATGTTTAGTCAATTTCTAAATGCACCATCTCTTCTGCTGACTTATTTGTATGTTCTAAAATTAATAGCACACTACGTCTAATGTCAATCTATAGAAAAATGATCAGATTCAAAATATTTTTAAAAATCCATGAGTGCATATTGATATAAATAAATAACTAAAAAGTAAATAAATACAATAAATAGTGGATAGAAGGGTGGAAGAGGGAAATAGACAAATCTCCCATGGATAAATTTTCATAATAACTTACATTAATGAGCCACACAGGAAGAAAAGTATACCTCCCCACTCCTTAAGTGTGGGATATGCATAGTGATTTCTTCCCAAAGAGTACAATTTGGAAAAGGGAAAGAAAGTATCTTTGTAGTGGAAAAAACTGACAAACACTACCTTAGATAAAGAATAAAGAGTAATATTAATAGTGATAAGTCATGTTGATATGTACCATCTCTGAAATCAATAAACCCAATATAATCATGAGAAAAACATCAGACACATACCAATTGAGGGGCATCATAAAAATATATGACCAATGAGATCCAAGATGGTGGAGGATTAAGTGGAAGCTACAATAACCTCCATCAAGGACCAATATGGAATTGCAACCAAATTATAGAGCAAGCACCCTGAATAACCAGCTGAACACTGGCTGGAGAGAAGCCTTATAACCAAGAACAGACAGAAGAAACTACTTCACCATAATGAGAATGATAGGTAGTGTGGAGGAGACATGAGAAAGTTGGCTAAACTTCCAAACAAGCAGCTGAAGTTCTGGAGGGATATTTCAGTGGTTGAGGGATTCCTCTAAGAAGTGTGGGGTCTAAACCCCAAGCTGGGCTCCCTAGACTGCAGCACCATGGCCAGAAAAGAACCCAGATAATATCCAGCTATGAAGAAACACCAGGGTTTCTGCCTGCCAGGGAGAGGTGGTTGGAGATACAGAGAGCCTCTTAAGGAGCTGACACAGAACATTTCATTTGAAGCCACTTACCCTGGGCTCGGGCAGAGGGAGGGCAGAGTGGAGTAGAGATGTGTGAGGAGAGTTTGAGGTTAGTGTCTCTGAGAAGAGAACTGAAGGAACAGCTGCCAACATCCCTGTGCTGAGTCATTTCCCATACTTCAGAAGCCATCTTTCTTAGGCAAATCACTCCCCTCCAACTGACATCAGCCTGAAGGAAAGCAATAGCCCTGCCCACCAGAATTATGTTGCCCCATCCTATAGAGCTTAATCCATGTTGCTGATTAGAGCCTGAGGCTACATCACTAATTAGTTTAACAACTAAGGTGGAAAATACAAAGAAGCAGCCAAAATGGGAAGACAAAGACACAGATTCCAAAGGAAAGAATAAGAGAATTATCTAGAAGAAGAACTAGATGAAATGGAGGTAAGCAATTAATCGAGAGTTTAGGGTAATGATGATAAGGATATCCATAGCATGAAAAAAGCCATAGGAATGATAAAAAAGACCACTCATAAATAAATAATGTAATATCTAAAATAAATATTACAAGGGAAGGAATAAACAGTAGGTTAGATGAAGCAGAGGACAGAATCAGATATTTGGAAGACAACAACAACAAAAAAACAATATCTAGGCAGAGCAGAAAAAGAAAAAATAATTTAAAAAAGGAGAGTTTAAGAAACATTTTGGGCAATGAAGCATAGCAACATCTGTACCATGAGAATACCAGAGGACAAGAGAGTGAGCAAGGGATTGAGAACTTGTTTGAAGAAAGAATGACTGAAAATTTCCCTAATTTGAAGAAGAAAAAAGGTGACATAAGTCCACAAAGACTAGAGAGCTCCAAATAAGCTTAAACCAAAGATGCCTACACCCTATGATGTTAGACACATCATAATTAAATGGCAAGGTTTAAAGACAAAGAGAGAATCCTAAAAGCATCAAGAGAAAAGCATGTAGTTATACACAAGGGGATACCAATTAGAATGTCATCTGATTTCTCAACAGAGATATTTAAGGCCAGAAGGGAATGTCGTGAAATATTCAAGGTGATGAAAAGCAAGGACCTACAGCCAAGGCTACTTTACCCAGGAAGGCTATCATTGAAAACCAAAATAGAAATAAGGAGCTTCTCAGTCAAGGAAAAGCAAAAGGAGCTTGTTCACACCAAACCAGTATTTCAAGAAATGTTAAACAGCTTGCTTTAAGAAGAAAAAAAGAAAAACAAGAAGAAATTAGTTTAACAATAAAATGGCTCTAAATATGTACCTATCAATAATCACCTTAAATGTAAATGGCTTAATTGCTCCAACCAAAAGACATAGGTTAGCTGAATGGATAAGGAAACAAGACCCACGTGTATATTCCCTCCAAGAGGCACATCTAAGATAAATAGATACACACAGACTAAAAGTAAAGGGATGGAAAAAGATATCTCATGCAAATGGAAAGGAAGTAAAAGCTCAGGTAGCAGTACTTATATCTGAAAAAAAATAGACTTTAAAACCATGGCGATAGTACAAGACAAAGAAAGAAACTACGTAATGATAAAGGGAACAATCCAACAAGAGGATATAACTCTAGTAAACATTTACATACCCAACATAGGAGCACCCAAATATGTGAAGTGAATCTTGATGTACATAAAGAAAGAGATCCACAGATATACAGTCATAGTTGGGGATTTTAACACACCATTGACTTCAATGGATAGATGTTCCAGACAGAAAATCAAGAAAAATACATCAGTTTTAAACAACACACTAGATCAAATGGATTTAACTGATAGCTTCAAAGTATTTCATCCCAAAGCAACAGAATATACATACTTCTCAAGTGCATATAGAATGCTTTCTAGGATAGACTACATGTTAGGACACAAAACAGGTCTCCAAGAATTCAGTATGATTGAAATCACATTAAGCATCTTCTCTGACCACAATGTGATGAGTTAGAAATCAATTACAAGAACACTGAAAAACACACAAATACATGGAAGCTATATAATATGTTATTTGCAATGTATGAGTAAACAACAATATGAAAGAAGAAATGAAAAGATACCTTGAAACAAATGAAAATGAAGACACAACAATCCAAAATCTGTGGGATACTGGGAAAGCAATCCTAAGAGGGAAATTCATAGCATTATAGGCAATTCTCAAAAAAAAAAAAAATCCAACAACACTCAAATAAACAATCTAACTTCACACTTAACAAAATGTGAAAAAGGACAACAAACAAAGCCCAAAGTGAGTATAAAGAAGGAAATAATAAATCTTGGAGCAGAAATAAATGAAACTGAGTCTAAAAACCAATACAAAAGTTCAATAAATCCAAGAGCTGGTTCTTTGAAAAGATAAACAAGATTGACAAACCTCTAACCAGACTTATCAAGAAAAAAAGAGAAAGGACCAAAATAAATAAAATCAGAAATGAAAGAGGAGAAATAACAACTAGTACCAAAGAAATAAAGAGGATTGTAAGAAGATACTATGAATAACTATATGCCAATAAACTGGACAAATGGGAGGACATGGATAAATTTCTAGAAACATAAAATATTTCATAACTAAATCATGAAGAATCAGAGAATCTGAACAAGCAGATTCCAAGTGGTGAAGTTGAAGCTGTAATAAAAAAACTCATAACAAATAAAAGCTCTAGACCAGATTATATCATAGGTGAACTTTACCAAATATTCTGAGAAGAACTAACACCTCTCCTCAAGCTATTTCAAAAAATTCAAGAGTATAAAAGGCTCCTAAGCCAATTTTACAAGGCTAGCATTACTCTAATTCCAAAATCAGATAAAGATACTACAAAAAAAAAAGAAAGAAAGAAAATTATAGGCCAATATCTCTGATGAACATAGATGGAAACTGAATACAGCGTTGCATCAGAAAGATCATACAACATGACCAAGTAGGATTAATTATGGGAATACAAAGTTGGTACAACTTTCACAAATCAATAAATGTAATTCAACACATAAACAAAGTGAAGGATAAAACCCACATGATATTATCAGTAAATGCAGAAAAAGTATTTGATAAAAATCCAGCATCCATTTATAATAAAAACTCTCAGCAAAGTGGTATTAGAAGGAATATACCTAAACATAATAAAGGCCATATATAACAAACCCACTGCCAGCATCATACTCAATGGGCAAAAACTAGAAGCACTCCCCTTGAGATTCAGAACAAGAAAGGGATATCTGCTTTTACCTCTCTTATTTCACATAGTCTGAGCCACAGAAATCATATAAGAAGAAGAAACAAAAGAAATCCAAGTTGGAAGTAAGAAGTAAAACTGTCTTTACTTGCAGATCTTATGATACTGTACATAGGGAACCCCAAAGATTCCACAGAGAAACTACTAGAACTGATAAATGAATTCAGCAGAGTAGCAGGACACAAAATTAATATACAGAAAACAGCTGCATTTTTATATTCCAATAATTGGTTAATACCCAAAATTTATAAATAAATTACACAATTTTACACCAAAAAAACAAACATCCCAATTAAAAAATGGGCAAAGGACCTGAATAGACACTACTCCAAAGAGGACATGTAGTTGCCCAACAGATATATGAAAGGATGCTCAACATGACTAATAATCAGAGAAGTGCATTTTAAAACCACAATGAGGTATCATATCATACCTGTCAGAATGGCCATAATCAATAAATCAGAAAATAACAAATGCTAACGAGGATGTGGAGGAAGGGTAACACTTTTGCTCTGTTGGTGGAAATGCAGATTGGTGTAGCCACTGTGGAAAGCAGTATGGGGATACCTCAAAAAATTAAAAATGTATCTGCCTTTTGACCCAATGATCCCACTTCTGAAACTATATTCGAAGGAAACTGAAACACTAATTCAAAAGGACATAAGCACCCCTATGTTCATTGCAGCATTATTTACAATCATCAGGATACAGAAGCAGCCCAAGTGTCCATCAGTAAATGAATGGGTAAAACAACTATGGGACATTTACACAATGAAATACTACTCAGCTGTAAAAAAGAATATTTTACCCTCATGACAGTATAGATGGACCAGGGGAACATTATGCTAAGTGAAATAAACCAGTCAGAGAAAGAGAAATGCTGTATGATTGAACTCATATGTGGAATTTAATGAACAAACTGTACGAGTAAAATGGGGACAGACTCATAGGTGGAGCACAGGATGACAGTTAATGGGGGCAGGGGGTGGAGATGAAGACATGGAGGGACTGAGCAAAAAGGAAAAAGTTCTCATAAACATGGACAACAGTGTGGTGATTGCTGGGGGAAGGGGGTAGAAAAACATATAAGTAGTACTCTCCAAAACTGTCAAAACTAAATAAAATCAGATATTTTAAGTCTTCCAACATTTTTTAAAGCATTGCATTGGTTTTCTTTGGTGCTTTGTTTTCCAAAACATATTTTAGCATCAGTTCATTTATTTCTTTTAAAAAGTGTGCACTGGAATTTTTATTGAAATTGTGTTGAATCATGGATAATTAAGAAAATCAACATATTAGCAATAGCGTGTCCTCTAATTCGTGAGCATAGTTATTATTCTCCAATTATTTTGAGCTTCTGAAATTTCTCTCATCTGTGTTTTAGAGTTTTCAGTGCAGTAGTCTTACATATCTTTTTCTAAGCTTTATCTTAAGTATTTTATTTTATTTATGGTGAAATATTTTGTTTTGTGTTTTAATTCTTTGCTTCTAGTATATAGATACAGCTATGCATCCTGTGGCCTTGCTGAATTTACATGGGTTCTAACAATTGTCTTGGAAATGTCTTAGAATATCTGTATAAACCCTCACATCTTTTGCAAATAAAATAATTTGACTTCATCTCCAATCACTATGCCTTTCATGTATATCTATTCACCTTTTTAACTGGCTAAAACCTCCACTGATATAATAAAGTTATGGCCATGGAAGGTGTGGCTGAGTGGATTGAGTGCTGGCCTGCAAACCAAAGGGCACTAGTTCAATTCCCAGTCAGGGCATATGCTTGGGTTGCAGGCCAGATCCCTGGTTGGGGGTGTATGAGAGGCAACTTTTTGATGTATCTCTTATACATCAATGTTTCTCTCCCTCTCTGTATCCCTCCCTTCCCATTTCTCTAAAAATAAGTAAATAAAATCTTAAAAAGAAGAAGTTATGAAAGTGAATATCCTCATATTGGTCTCAGTCTTTGGGAAAAGGTGTTTGTTGCTTCACCGTTAAGGTGTTAGCTGTAGGTTTTCAAAAAATCCGTATTCTTTGCAGATTAATGAAGTTACTTTCTCCTCTTAGTATATTGCAAATTTTTTATAAATGGTCATATATTTTAATGAATACTTTTCTATATGTACTGGCATGAAAAATTTTTCCTCATTTAGTCTGTTAATACATTACAATGATTAATATTTAAATATTAAATTGACTCTTATTTTTGGAATAAACCTTGCTTGGTCATAATGTACTACCCTGCTTGTATATTGCTGGCTTCATTTTTTTTTATTTTTGTTTAAAATTATGGCATCTATGTTCCAAAGAGACATCAGTCTGTAATTTTCTTTTCTTCATCATTAACAAAAATAGAACTCTCAACTGTAGACCATTTGTGGTGTTTTTGAAAATTGACACTTATGAAATTTAATCAGAAATCACTGTAATTGAATGATTTAGAAAATTAATGTGTTAACATCATTAATGTCTTCTCTTATGAAAGATAAATATTGCCCTCCCAAATCCTTGGATTCTTAAGAAATAAGAGACTTTTTGTGAATTAAATCAAGAAATTTCCTTTTGATTCTGGGTCACAAGAACCATTTCCAAGAGATAGGCTATGAACATTTGTTTTCACATAGTCTTTAAAAGTGAAGTTAGATCATTCCATAAGCTTCTGAGAAATACCTATTTGTCCTCTAGATTGAATAAAACAACCTTGTACATAGGTCTCTCTGTCCTCTGCTACCCAACACAATGTCATGCTGTGCTTTTATCTTAATAGCTCTTATGCTACAGAATGGTGGAAATGGACCAAGCTGGAAATAACTAATCAGAAATGCCCTTCTTCTAAGTTTCTGAGTTTTCTCCTCAGGTATGCCCTGATGTGATGTTGTTAATGGGATAAAGCCAAGGAACAGTGACTGTCACCCTTGGCTGGCATACTTACGCTGGCTTTGAGGGCACATCCTGAATTTTAAAATCAGACTGCATTTTTTATATTTTATGTAATATTGATCTGATATCATCTATACATATTCCAAGTAAATTCAATAGCACTGCGTATAGAGGTATACAATTTAGGATTCCCAAAAAGTAGTTTTTCTCTCATACAATAAATTAGGCTTTCTAATTTGACTTGGGAAATAAAGAATGATATTTAAAGTGGCCATATAGATATGATATAGAAAAGGAAGGCAAAAAGCTCAAGGAGAATTTTGGGAAGAAGCTGCATAAATTTTCTAAAAATATTTATTAAGGAAAAAGAAGCTGATCACAGATCATCATGGGACACTGACGACCTACTATGTGCCATATGCTTTACCTATGCAATGGGACTGAATCCTCATAATAACTAAGCGCAACAGTTATTAACTTTATCACTTAGTAAGAAATGTAGGGCAACATATTCTAAGTAGCATTTCCAATACTAGAGGAAATACTAGAGGGTGACAGATTTGGGATTCTAGCAGAAGCAATTTTAATGTTAATGTCTCTTCTCTACTGCATTGTTTTTACAAAGAATGCCAGGACCAAGATAAAAATGTCACAATTCACAGACAGCAGAATTACATTAATAATGTTCACAATATAGTAAATAGGGAAATATGCACAGCTTCTTCAGGCAAGGCTTGACTTGAAATGAATTTAGTCACTTGCTGGAGAATATAGAAGTAGAATTAACATTAAAAAATCCGGTAGGATTTTGCCTATCTCGATGGTGTTACAGAGTGCTGCAACTGAGTCTACACAGAGATTCAGTGTGACAATGTCATTTATGTAATGATTTAAAGAACTAGAATGAACAAAAAGCCTGCAGCCATGATGGGAAGACAAGGAAGATGTTGCAGACATGAGTGGGTATAGGGCTGTCTGTGCTGAATGGAGGGCTGAGGAACTACAAGAGACATCCTTAGAGCTCAGGCAGCTCCGTAAGGGGCCTGAGGAAGTAAAAGCCAAGTTCACTGCCATTTGACCATTAATGTTACAATGATTTTATTCATTCAATAATTTTAAAATATGTATTTAGCACAATCTAACTGCCTTAGCATGATCCTAAATGCTAGAGATATAACAGCAAGCAAGTCACCCTTACCTTTGTCAACCTAAAAGTCCTTTCAAAGTGAGAGGCAACAATAATTTATTCAGATAAAAAAGAATAGCTGCCCAGGAAGTATTAATTCAGACAGAAACTCAAATAATATTTCAATTAAGAGACAAGGGTGATAGGTTTTTATGAGAGAGGGAAGGGGAACAGTTACATAAATAAAAGAAAGGTATAATATTGGTTCAGATA
The DNA here is from genome assembly GCA_004027735.1 of Carollia perspicillata. Lineage (NCBI taxonomy): Eukaryota > Metazoa > Chordata > Mammalia > Chiroptera > Phyllostomidae > Carollia > Carollia perspicillata. The sequence goes on from PVKM010028112.1 coordinate 16,788, forward strand.
ACATAATTCTAAATAATGTTTTCAGTTTTCAGTCTTATAGTCAGTAGTCCAGTAATCATAATAGCTGCTTTCTTGTTATCTGTGCAAGCATTTCTTTGGGGAACAATAATTCTTTAAGCCCACTCCAGGGGTTATTTTGTCCTGTTTTGCATTCCAAAGGTCTGAGGTATAAGATGTGCAAGGCAGTTGCTCTGACATGGAGCTCCATTTAAAGTGGCTCCACTTGAGACTTCCGACCAAGATGGAGGCATAGATAGATATGCTTTCCTTCCTCGCATAACCAAAGGAGGACAACAGCAAGTTTAAAAATGAAACTACCAGAACTTCCAGAAAATTGAAATGTATAGAAGTCCAACAACTGAGGAGTTAAAGAAGAAACATACATCCAGATTGGTAGGAGGGGTGGAGATGGCCAGCTGGGGCAGAGAGGATGTGCAGCAAGGGGCAGACCAGGTGGGCAAGGCCATGATTGGCAGACTGAACCATCACACATTTGTGTCTGTATAAACTGGGAGGAACAAATGGGAAGCAAGACAAATCATGCAACCCAGGGTTCCAGCATAGGAAACTAAAGTCTCAAAACCTTCCAATGTAAAAACCTGTGAAGGTTGTGGCAGTGGGAGAAACTCCCAGCCTAATCGGAGAGTTCATCGGGGAGACTTACAGGATCCTAGAAGTACACAAAAAACAACCACCCAGGAATCAGCAGCAGAGTGGCCCATTTTGCTTGTGGGTAGCACAGGAAGTGATAGAAAGCAGGACGAGAGCCCAGCAAATGGCATTGTTCCCTCTCTAACCCCTCCTGCACACACAGTGCCACAACGAAGCAAAGAGAGTTGCTCCACCTTGATGGATACCTAAGGCTCCACCCCTTACATGTAACAAATGCACTAAGACTAAGCAATATGGCAAGAATGAAAGAACAGTAAAAAATCCAGAAAAAGAACTAAGCAATGAGGAGATAGACATCTTATCAGATGCAGAATTCAAAACACTGGTAATCAGCATGCTCACAGAAATGGTTGAGTATGGACACAAAAGAGAGGACGAAGTGAAGGCTATGCAAAGTGAAATAAAAATATACAAGGGATGACTTTCGGCCAAGACAGAGGTGTAGGTGGAAACACTGTACCTCCTCTCACAATCAAGATTAAGGACAACAAATATTTATAAACAATGACACAACCAGAACACAGAAAATTGAACTACGGAAGTCTGACAACCATTCAACCAGATCAGTAAGAGGGGCAGAGTCAGCAGCCGGCGGAGATGGAAAGTGGCAGGAAAATGTGGTGGCTGCCAGGCTTGGGAGCACCGGGTGGCATAGGTGGCGTGGAGCTTGCAGACCTCAGATGCGGGGAGGAGACGAGCAGAGCACGCAAGGCACACAGGGCAGTTGGCCAACCGTGGACACACATTTGCGTGCAGATAAACGAGGCAAGAGTGGGCAGTGAGACGGACCGCACAGCCCAGGACCCCAGTGACAGGCAATAAAGCCTAAAATCACCGATTGAAAAGGTGCCAGGAGAGGCTCCCAGCCTCACAGGAGAGGTCGCCGGGGAGACCCACAAGGTCCTGGAGTGTGCATAGGCCTTCCCACCTGGGAACCAGCGCCAGGAGGGCCCAGTTTGCTTGTGGGAGGCAGCAGAGGGGACGTAAATTCGGGAGAGTG
>PVKM010028113.1:0-18456 GCA_004027735.1 Carollia perspicillata
GAATTAAATGATTTTTAATTAAAGCTTGATGGGTGTCCTTGGTCCCCCTGACTGGCTTCCATAACGGCACCTCAGGATGCCATCTGGGCCTTGCCATGGTGGTGACACCATCGAAGGCTTTCATGCGCATGCCACCTGCTGTCCAGTCCCGCAGGACAGTGATTTGGTATGGAAAAACAAGTACCTGATTTCACAGACAAACAACCGGAAAAGCCAGAATGTGCCCGGGGCGCAGAGAGGAGCTGGCCAATTCACAGGTGAGTGAGTCCTACGGGCCAGATTTCACTCTTAGTAACACCAGTGTCCATTTGCTATGTTCCAACTGATCTGCTGGTGTGAATCAATTTAATTTGCACAATAATAAGATAGGTTTACTTCATGCCCCCATTTTACAGAGAAAAAGAGAAGGAGAATGAGACACAGAGATGCACTAATTAACCAAAAGTCACACAGGCATCAAGGTTTAAACTCAGGCTATCAGGAACCAGAGGTAGAACCTGTAACTGTGACCACTGGTATAAAATACCTCAATCCAGTCAACAAAGAGCCTGTGAGTGAGTTCACACACTCACACACACACACACACACACACACACACCACCCTTAAATGTTTTGATTGGCTTAACCAATCAGACTGATCTCAGAATAAGAAATTCATCCTTTGGTGCCCTAGCTTTCTGTTAAATCTGGCGGGCAGTACGTCACAGCCAATACCACTTCGGTAAATGCAAGCCCAGCTACATACAAGGCAGTGCACGTATGCTGTCCCCAAAGAGCTTTCAATTTACTCACAGGATAGCATCTAGCCTCATTGTGAATAATATGATGCAAATGGCAGAGCCATGAGATGAGAACAAAGACTTCTGCTGGCTTAGAGCAGAAGAGAGAAGGAAGCCCAAGCAGAGGAATGAATATTAGGAGAATATTTGCTGTTGACCAAATGGATTGAATTATAAGAAGCAGCCAGAGAGAATGGACTCCAAACTCCTAATGATGGCCACCTGACTTGTGGGGAGGCCAACTGTGTTCTCTTTAAAAAACAGGGTTATTTCAAATCATCTCTGCTACCTACTTTATAGGTACTGTAAAAAGATTCACAAAGCAACTCCTTTATCCAATTGTGGATATTAGACTTATGTGGCTCACCTTCCCCCCAAGGTGAACTGATCAGCCTTATTTATTCTTTGTTGGTAAGCCTGAATTAAGCAAACCTTTTATTATAACAAGGAACAGGTATCCAACCAAAATTAGCTCCAGCAAAATGAGACTCATTGGCTCATATAATGAGGAAATCAGGGATCCAGGCACAACTAGAACCAGGAGCCCAAATAATGTCATCAAGTTATTAAAGTCATTGTCCCGTAGTGCATATGTTAATCATCTCTCTCTTGCCTCAGTTTGTCTCTGATTGGTGACGTTCACAAGCAGGCTTTGTTCGAGTGGCAGAGAACCCACATCTGCCCAGCTTTAGCAGCTTCGGTGAAAATCGGACTTCTCTCTCCCAACATCCAAACATCGGTCATTGAAAAGCCCAACTGGCCACAGTTGAGTTGATGCCCATCTCTTAAGCCAGAGGATGGTGTCAACCTGGGGCATGTGGCCCCCCTCACAGGGGGATGTGGATAACACTCCATGCATGAAAGCCCCACCGTGCCTACCCAGTGTTGGGGAGCGGTCCTAGGAGGCTAGGAGATGGGGGCGGGGTCAGGTGGGGGAGTGGGAAAGAAGCTGGAGCAACAGAACCATAACTGCTACAATCCATCTGATAAGAACTAAGGATTACAACGTCTTAGAGCTCTTTAATTTCCTTGATCCGTGCTTCTTAGCATGGATAATACCTAGAGAGGGCTACCTCGGTGTTGTCTATGGCGATGAGCACATTTGTCTCCCTATAGCTGTGGGATTCTTATGATGACTAACTAGCCTCCTACCATTAGCAGCCACTTAACTTGTATTGTTTTCATGGTTTACTAAGCACTCGCTCATAAAAACGATCTTACCCCATCAACACAACAGCATGAAAAGTAGGCAGGGCAGCCGTCATGATTCCCACTTCGTAGGTGAGGACATGGGGCCTCAGAGCAGATGATGGCTTATCCCAGGTGACATGACTGGTAAGTGGTCAGCCCAACGAGCAACCCGGGTTTTCCAGCTCCAAGATGAGCACAAGAGAAACTGGAAACTTTATGTGAACTTTGGGAATGTTTCTGAGGTCACACAGTGACTCAACCCCTGAGATAGGATTAGAGTTGCAAATTGTGATTTTCCTTCCAGGTTTTCATGACTAGAATGTTGGCCTCCAAAGGAAATTCCTGTCTTAAAACCTGTTCAGAACCGATGCCAAGAAGTTCTGTTTCCAAATGCATTTGGTGAGGACTGCGGGGCTGATTTGTCTCCAGCGCACACTGGAATGCTCCACATGCTCACTTGATCTCCAGGCTCCTTTTAAAAGGAGCCAAGACAAGAGATTTGTGCTTATGAATTACTGCACTTGTAATGAAGAAAGAATTACAATACATGCTTGAGATGCTCATACATCAGATGAGCGTGTATTTTCTGTCGTAGGTGGCGAACGTGGCATCCAACTGCCCAGCCTGGTAATAATCCCATTAAAATTTCCCCAAAAGGTAAGTCAACTTCTTTTCGGGTGTGTGTGTGCTGGCAGAGGGGGGCAACCTGTTTCTGGAATTACAGAAGCTAAGGAATAGGATGAGAAGGTGGAGTCAGAACACCGCCTCGTTACAGGGGCTAATTGGGCTCTTTATCTGACAAGCACCTTATTGCTTTGCAGGGGAGGGAGAAAAACAAAACAAGCAGCGCAGGCAATTAGGGACCAAGCAAAAGTAAACCAGTCCTTCTGGCCATAGGTACTGGGCACAGTGCTTTGCCTCGCACGGTTAGCAGCTCATGTGTTATGACGCACTTAGGGATGCTCGCTAATGGGGCCTCTCTGCCTCCTGGGGGGCGACCTGAACATTAGACTCTGTGACTCAGGCGTAGAAACTCGGCCGCATTAGTGAGGGCCGAAGGATGCCTTCCTCCCTCACAGGGGTGTAGCGAGGCTTAATTAACTGTTGCGGAAGCACTCTGAGATTCTGGGATGAAAGGCACTATAGAATGATAATAATTTGCATAGACAAGGTACATTTCTTCAGTGGAATTCCAAGCACTTCACAAACATTAATTAATCCTCATAACACCCTGGCGAGGCAGGTACGTTTTCCCAGGATACATTAAACAAACCCGCCACGTTGTGAGTAGGAGGGAGGCGACTGCTATGAGCTCACTTTATTATTTATTCTCGGTGGGAACTTCCAGAAAGGCTGATGCAGACCCTGCTTCCCATTAGTCCCAACCAGTTGCCATTCGCTTTTGATTACCCACAAATACCATATTCTGCTGGAGCGCTAATTGTTCTGCTGGGGGGACACGTGTCCTGAGCAAAGCGCGTCGTAAACAGCTGTCATTCCAATGGATATTAATGCCTATTGTTCCTCATTCTGGAGCTCCGGGCCTCCCTTCTGCGGGGAGAATGGCGGAGGAGCGGGAGACATCTGTTTCGGAGATCGTCCGCAGCCATACTGGAGAGCATGCACCTGGCTTCTACTTTCAAACCCGTGTAACCAGTGGCTTCCTGGCCTTCCTTTGTCGCCAGCGCATTTTATATTCTACACTCTGGCTTTTCATCTCCATGCAGCATGAGGAAACGGAACTGAGAGGCTGGGGAGGGGAGGGAGCTCTGAGCTGCATATGAACAGGGCAACCAGTGTTTCCAGAATCAAGGGTCTGGTATAAATCAGCAGTGCAGAAGCAGCTCAAGTGCTGGGACCCAACCAGCTCCCCTAAACCCTACCATCCTGCAACTGAAATAAACCTAAAGGCAGAAAGCAACCTTTAACAAAGGACCGCAACATGCTGAGCGGTTGACTGAGTCTGGAGCGGCTCTCCGACTGTACCTCTGTTCTTCTACCCCCGGCTTCAGTTCTGCTCGTTTTCACTGACTGCAGGGCTCAGAGGGAAAAGGAGGAGAACCCGAGCAGAGAAGCTCGCTTGCCGTCCTTCTGCACAGCACCTGCACTTTGAGACATTTGTGTCTCAGCCAGCCCCCTGGGCTGCGGGAAGAGGGTGGGGCTGATGAATCAGAGGGTTATGGTAAGATGCCCTCAAGAGAGATGGAAGCATTGTTTTGAGGCTTCCCTCTGATCAAAGGGAGAGTAAGCACCTCCTGGACAGGCATTTGATTTTGTCCAAAGGCAACCCCTGACACCGACCTGGCTCAGGCTTGGAGTGCGTCACCCGCCTCTGTAGATTCGCTTTCCTCCTCTGTGAAATAAAGGAATCAGAACAGACCATTTTTCTAAGATCCCCACCCCCCCGCCCTACCTCTAACAGTCTATAGTGGGAGGACTTGGTAAAAAATCTGGCCCCCACTCACTCTTCCCAAAGAGCCCCCCAGTCAGCACGCCTTGAAAGGGCCACAGTGTGAGACCACCTCCCCTTCTTTGTTTACTCTGGGATGCTGTACAGATATTTGAGTTTTCTCTGCATTCCATGGCATTAACAAATTTGGAAGGGCTGCTCTACTTTTTGGTCCACAGATGAACAAACCGAGGCAAGGAATGCTCAAGGGGCTTGCCCGTCGCTGTACAGCTGGTGAGTAATAATGAGGGTCTGTCTGATTCCAAAGACTGGGCCCTGGACCACTCCCCCCGGAGTGCCTCATCCAGGCAGCCCATTAATACGAGGAGGAGCCTTTAAAAATACCTATGTGTAGCTCTAGAGATTCTGATTTCACTAGTCAGGGTGGAATCTGGGCTTTATTTCCGGTAGTCTCCCCAAGGGATCCTCACGTGCAGGCCAGCACGGAGAGCACTGAGCGAGGCAACGCTGTGTCTGCTGCAGCAGTTGAGACCCGGGGAGCAGGGGCTGCCCTTGGAAAGTCAGTGAGAGGCTGAGACTCGGCTACACGATGCAGTGGAGGCAATCTTCCATTTTCATTCCCACGTATGAGAAGTGAAAATTTGTTTGAAGGTGAAATGTCCAAAAGGCCACAGAGAGCTAAATGACCTAAAATCCTGGATTACGTGCTAGATAATTCGGTGGGTGGCTGAGAAACTTTCTGGCCTCCCGGAGTGGGGGCTGGAGGTCGCTCTGGGCTGCTTCCTTTCTCCCTCGTCCTGGGGCTGGGGAGCTAGGAGAACCCAGTGGTCTACCTACTTCCCAGACCCTGGGACTTTCTCTATCACTTCAAAGGAGGAGGTTCCATAGCTCTTTGTTCTTCAAATTTCTGTCAGAGCCTGGACAGGTGTCTGGAATCATGGTGAAGGAAAGGGTCAGGTGCAGCCTTGGTCCCTGCCTTCATTCTCAATGACAGTGACGTTCCCTAGGCTGCGGCTAGTGCCTGCAGTAATGAGATGTTGGTTGGTGGCTGGGAGGGAGGGAGGGACAGCGTTGGCACCTGACGAATGGAAGGGGAGTTGGGGCAGGTCCTTTAATGCTGCTCCCAGGGTGGATGTAATCTCCACCCCTTACAACTGGAGAGAGGCTCTTCTTGGAGAAGTCAAGGGGAGCAGAGCAGAGCCAGGCTTCTTGGGGAGAAGGGCAGAGTGCCCGTCAGAGCTCTGCTCCAACAGCCAGCCTCAGTCACCTGCTGCTGCTTTGGGGGAGGCCGGCTCTGTCTCCCCACTACGATGCTCCAGCAGTCCCATCCAGCAGGGGTGAGAAATTCCTGCAAGGTAGGTTTTATTACCTTCATTTTGGAGGTGAAGTAACAGGCCCAAATGGTGAAGCGATTGGTGTGAGTTTCCCAGCTGGGAAGAAGGGGAGGAGGTAAGAAAGACCTGAATCAGGGTGCTCGGCTCCAACTCTAGCGCTCACATTTCTGTGATTCAGCGTGGTGGTTTGGAAAAGGCATGGCGTTGGGATTCCTCCACTTCAATATTTGTATGACCTTGACAAAGCACTTGAGGTCCTAGCAGAGATGGGGTGAAGTAATGTATGTGGCAGTGTCTACCACAGCCCTAGCGAAAACAAGTGCTCAATAAATGTACTAGGCTTGGTGGGGTGGATTTTTAGGAGGAATAAGAACAAGAATAACACTGAGTCTTGGCCCTTAGGAAGTTCATTGTTAAGGGGCACAAGATACATAGCAATTAGGCTCATGGATTTTGAAGCCACACCACCTGGGTTTAAAGGCTGGCTCATCTCCTTCCTAGCTGTGTCACTTTGGGAAAGTGACTTACCCCCCACCCAGTGCTTCAGTTTCCTCATCTGTAAAATGGGCGTAATGCTATTATATACTTTATATATTGTGAAGATTAAATTATTGAATGTGTATAAATGCTTTGGACGGTGCTTGTTAGTTGTCAGTACTATTATATAACTATGTAAACATGTAAATAAAAGATTTGGGCCACAGTCAATAAAAACGATGGAAGAAATGGCACAAAGGAAAAAAATAAAAACTTTTCCAATATTTTCTAAAGAACAAATCTCCTGCTATGCCTGGAAACGCCTGCAGGTACAATTCATGACCAGACAGCAAATGATCTCGTTCTCATTTAATCATGAAACTGAGTCTAGAGGATGACGCAAATCTCTTTAAAAAAATAGTCTTATTGTGTTTTTTTCTTGACTTGTACTATGATCTTCTCTGGGCATCTTGCTTCAAGGTCAAGACCTCTGAATTTTTCAGGTTTCGTGTGGAGAAAGTTTTTGGCATAGAGCATTGTATTATTTTCCTATTGCTATGACAACAAACCGGCATAAAGTTTCAAGCTTAAATAGACACAAACACATCATCCTACAGTTCTGGAGGTCAGAAGTCTAAAATGAAGGTGTAGCATTCTTTTAGGGGGTTTCAGGGGAGACTCTGTTCTGAGCTCCCAAAGTCTGCCTACATCCTGCGGCTTGTGGTTCCTTCCTCCATCTTCAAAGCCGGCAATGTAGCACCTTCTCCCTTTCTGATTTCCTGCTTCTCTCTTATAAAAATCCTTGTGGTGACCCTGGGACCACCAGGATAAGCTCAAACAATCTCTTCATCTCTATTTCCTTAATACAATCATATCTGCCTTATAAGGTAACACATACGCTGTTTCTGGGGATTAGAATGGAGATATTTTTAGGAGGCCCCTATTCAGTTTATCCCAAGTATCTAGAAGTCAGACACGTCTTTCTCTTGCTAATGTGGGCAGCCTTGCTTAGAATCACTAACATGAACTCTTATGCAGATTCGTCTTTATGCACGGTGTGAGGAAGGGGGAAAATGCCCATGGTGAAGGGGAGTGAGAACCCTGTTCTACCACTTACCTATACAATAATTGCCAGGAAAATTCTGGCGGGGGCAGCAAGAAAGAGAAAGTTTTAGCTGGAACTAAAAATTTTAAAATATCTCGAGAAAGGAACGGGTCTGAAATATATTTTATTTACTTATCAAAACACTTTTTATAGCACTTGATGTACGCCAGGCACTGTTCTAAACATTTCGTGAACAGTCATTCAATCCTTCTAACAACCCCACAAGGTACATTCTATTATCATTATTTCTGTCTTATGGATGAGGAGCCTGAGACACATCCAAGGTTAAGTTGGTGCCCAAAGCCACACAGCTGGAAGTGGGGGCTCCTCACGAGGTGGTATCAGATGACCTGGAACAGCAGAACCCCTGGTTCCTGCCACCTTGAGTGTTCTCCACCCAGGGCTTCATGTGTCCTCAGAGTCATAATTCTCACAGTGTCCCATCAGGGTGGCTTTTTGTTCAGATGGTACAGCACGAACATGGGGAGAAGTAGTTCTCACCTACGGGAATGTCTTTGTCTCAACCCTGGAATAAATGAGGGTCCCAGGAAAGCATGGAGGAGGTACTTTTGAATCTAAGAGTTGGAACTGACCATGGTTATCATTCTGACTATCAAGGTTTCCCAAACTTTTTATCTGTGGGGGCAAAGCAAAGTGGCTGAGCTGACCTTGGGGTCCAAGTACTTTGCTCGAATTTTCTGCCTCAAGTAAGAAAATGCCTTTCAAGTGTCATCTCAAGTTCTAGCCTAAAAATTCTCAAAGCAGTTTGCATTTTAAACTGGTAATGTCTCTTAATGAACTGTTTTTTTTCCATAAAATAAATCTTTGAATAAAATTATCAGAGCACTGTGCAGTGTGTGCCTGGTGATTTTGAGTTTCCCCAGACCCACCTCTGCACTGAACACCTAATTCCCATACCCGTCTAGGAGCGTAGACTCTAGCCTCACCCATTCATAAGTCTAAGCACCAAATGTATCCACCGATGGTTTAGGCACGGCTCGGATATACTCCATCGAGGAGCAGAAAGGGACCTGCAGCTTGTGAAATGCACAAAGTGATGCTGTCAGTCTGTATTGGAGCGAAGGGCTGAGTTCTTACTCCTGTTTCTCAATCCTTTCCTGTCAGATCCTCAAAGCTGGTGTGAGAGAAGAGGCAGTGACAGTAGGTGGGGACATAGGGACCCTCCCCTCGCCTTAGGCCTGCCTGAGCTCCTGGGGACAGAATGGCTGACTTTAATAGAGAAGCAGCGATCGCTGGTGACCTGGTCAGACAGCAATAGTGCTGAATCCCCATGGAACTTGAGGTATTTGGTAGTTTGCACCAGAAGCAAATAGCAGCTGTTGTAAGGCAAGGGGGAGTCACGCCATTCAGTTCAAGTTCAGTGGGTTTTCCCAAGCAGATATTGAAAGGGCTGGGTTTAGGGTATGGGGGAGTGGTGTGGAGGGGAGGGGAGGGTGGGGGACAGATACACCAAATAAGGTGACAGTCCGTGTTCCAGTCTCTGGTTGGCCCCTGAGGCAAATGGTAAATTCCTCTAGGTGACTACCTCCCTTCAAGTCTCAGTTTACCAAACAGGTAAGAATTCTGTTGCTTCGGATTCCAGCAGGCCTCAGGTGACTGAGTGGACAGCTTGTATGTGTCATTCTCAAAGGTTCACACGACGTTTGATTCATGCTTGGTCTAGGCAGATGGAAGGCTAAGAACCTGCTTCTGCCTGGTGATTTTGCCCAGCCACCTTGGGCATCACTCACTTGAGACAACGAGATGGCAATGAGGAGGAAGGAAGAGACCCTGGTTTATATTTGGTTCTGATAGGATTACACCACACCTGCTCAAAGATCCGTAAACTATGAAAGTGCATCCCAATCTCAAGTTAAAACCAGATTTAAAAACAACAACAGCACCAGGTGGCTTTAGCATGGTTCTTAAGATCAAGATGGGAAATGGCCACTCTGCCATTCTACTTGCTGCTCAGAGCCTCATTTTAAGTCTTTTAGAAATATGGTTCTAATCAGGAATGAAATCATAGGAGGAAGAGGATTAGAGGGAGAAATCCAGGAGCTGTGCCAGGGGCCTCTTGGTTGCAAGACCCAACCCACTGGGAGCTCCGAGACAGAGCATTTCAGCTGGTGCAGCTAACGGGATTCTCATCAGAGCAAGGGGGCGGTGCAGAACTGCGGGCGAGCCTTCCTTTGAAGCCTTTGTGTCTCAAGTAGACACAGTAATGGAAGGGTCCGAAGGGAGAGGGAACCCAGCAGACTGGGTGTTACTAGGGACAGATGACAACTCTGCCAGCAGAGGTAGGACCTGGGGACAGTGGCGCTGCTTGTCCTTCCTGCCCCTGCTTGCCCTTGCCAGGGAGCTGCTGCTGACTGAAATCAAGCTCCGGCTGTGGCACTTTGAAGTCTCTTCCCCACCGAGGTTTTGGTGGAGGACTAATGAGTGGATGAAAGGCCTTTTTAGCTGGGGCTGTGCACAGCTAGTTGCAGATGAATGGGTACTAGCAACACAGGGTGGCCTGTTCAAGAGGGGGAGATAGGAACAGAGCAGGCCTTTGGAGGGTGTCTGCCCCCCAGTGCTAGCCCTGGAAACAATTAGCGAAGGGTCGAGAGCAGAAGGGAAGCAAGGATGGAAGGATGGTCCTCTCAGACCGGGTGACTCACTCCAGCTCTGGCTTTGCCTGTCCTTAGGCATTTGAGTGGACTGAGGATAGTAGAGGGTGTGAGCTTGTAGAACAAGGCAGATTCTGGCAGAAACCCCCTCTTGTCTAGATGGGAGGCTTTTCGTCCTCCTATATTTATGGGTCAAGGGCTATAATATCCCCATTTGGGGCCACACAGCAATCTCTCGGATACCCAGGCCTTGAGGTCCCAGTAAGACCCCGTGTTCTGGCCCCAGGGCCCTGGGCCCCTCCCCTTGTTTTGAGGACATTTCCCTCTCTCTTTCCTCTGTCCTTCCCTGAGAGGAAAAATGCCTTGGGGTTGGTTTTCCATCATCCCTAAAATCCATCTTGAAATAGGCCACAAACCCAGCAGCACGCAGGTGAGCTGTATGAGGCTGAATTCCATGTTATCACTGAACAATCTGGAAATTTCCCTGTTCAAAAACCATTTTAATTCAGAAGCTCAGCCAGCTCCTGGCCTGGCAATTGGCTGGAGCCGAATAGGGGCTGCCATCTTTGGAAAGGTGTGGGTGCTCCTGGGCCCAAAGCATAATTTCTGTCCCCACCCATCTTCTCCTAGACCCTACGTCTGCCTGTTGTTCTTGACCTTATTACATGCTTCACATAGCCACACAATCACCCTGTAAGCATTGACTTTGTGACCCGCAATGAGGTGAGAGGGTGAGAACTCATCTCCCCTCGTTTGTGTTTCTATGTAGACAGAGCTTTGGGTAACACCCCTGGCCTCTCTCCTTCCTCTGACTCGGTAAGTTTGGAAGAAGGACCCAGGCGTGCCCAGCTCAGACTTGCCTGCCGATAGGAACACCTTAACAGTTCTTATCTCACCTGGAGATGGGGCTGTCTCTGTAGAGGACCACTGAAGTTTCCCATCACTGCCTGCCCCCGGGAGGTCACATGGGACTAATTTGGGGGTTGAATGTTAGCCAGCCTACTTGGCTGCCATTTCAGGCCATGTTCTTCAGGTGGTTCTATCAGCAGTCAGCTGACATTTCCATCAGGTATCCTGATACGTGGTTCAGAACACGTGAGAGCCATGGTTCAGATGACGAAGGCTGCATTCGAGCTCTGGACAGCAAGCTTCTTATCCCACAGTGCTTCCTGAGCGGCCCCAGGTCTCATGGATGTGTGTCCGCCCTCAGGCCACAGGATTTAGTCACCTAGTTTCACAGACTTGGGCTCCAGCACCTGTATGGCAAGGACTTCAGCCCTGGGCAAAGTCCCCCACCCTGAAAGCCAGAGAGACCATGAAGGGCGTCTCTCTCGCTCTCACCCATGGCCCGTGTATGGGCAGCTTCTACCCACCTGATGCTGTCCCCACCTATGTTGTTTCTCATTGCTACTCATGGGTCCTCCCTGAGAAAGCTGATATGTGTCCTGGTGGTACTCTCTTAGGGTGTCCCTCGAGTTCCCATCCTTGCGATGTCCAAGGTCTGTTGGGTCCTCTTCAGGCTTCACTGCCCAAGAGCAATTTGTGTTCTGTACTGAAGTGTCAGGGAGCCTGCATTCTGGGTCATGCTCGGTCTGGCGCCGAAGTAGCATTGTATGTGTCTTCACATCCCATCCCTTGTACGTCCTCTCTTTCCCTGGGCCTCCATGGAGTTGACCGAGGGTTTGTAACACAGACACTAGGCTGTCCTCCCCAACCCAGGACCCCTCACACCTTCTCTCTCCACCGAGATTTCTCATGAACCTCTGCTCAAGCAAGCGGCCCTCTCAGTGGTCAATTTGACAGTCCTGTCCAGACAAACTGAGTGTCAAAAGCCAACATTTATTGAGCCAGACACTATGCCAGACAGCATTTTTTGGAACTAAGCCGCGGGAGCCTCCCAACTGCTCTGTGAGATTATGCTTCTATTATCATTACATTTTATGGGCACGGCCACTGGCTCAAAGGGCCTCAGAGATTTGCTCCAGGACACACACCTGGTCAGTTACAGAGCTGCTCTTCAGATTGGGGTGGTCTGGATTCAAAGCCAGCCCTCTCAGCCCTCCTAGGGCTGAATCTGTGCTGTAGGCCAGGGAGCAGGAAAAAAGGAGAGGAAAATTTAAGGAAAATTGGAGATGGGCAGAGAAGTAAAATAAAAAGGGAGAAAAAGGGAAAGTAAGCAGGTGGCCCAGCTCCCAATGTTTGCATGAGAAACTCCTCCATCACGCTCTATTCTAAAGAGCTCGAAGGGACATCAGAGAACCCACCCTCCTCATTTCATCAAAGAGAACAGAAGGCCCAGAGCTGTGAGACACTTGCCCAAGATGAAAATGTGTGTATTTTGAGAGGATAAGGGAAGGCAAAATAAAAACTTAAACAGCTTCTAAAAGGGAGATGGTGCAAATCTTTGTTTTGCATTATAAATGGAAAACGAAGGCCCAGAGGGATGAAATGACTTGCCCAAGATTAAAACATGCATATTTCAAAGAGGATAAGGAAAAAGGAACCAAGAAAAAAAAATGCAAGCAACTCGCCTGAATGAACTTCTAAAATGAATGGAATATCATCTTCTTGTGTTATAGATGGAAAGAAAAATTACTTTCTGAAAAAAGGAGGAGTATATTGAAGGTACTCTTTGCACTGCTGTTGAGCAGTGGTGAAAATGAAGGGCATCCTAGGGATCCTTTTGTGCGTCATGGAAAACCACGCAGTTTGTGAGCTGGACTCTACTGGACTTTGGGGCCAGAAGCTCTCACAGTTCATTGATTAAAACTGCTCTTTCGGGTATCTCGTGTATATCTGGGGAGCCCAGTCTCAAGGAGAGACACCTAAATTCATGGCGGCTGGAGAGGCCCAATGACAATGGCGCAGGGTGCTGGGCTGGTGCGAAGTTCATCAGTGTTTAGACATCAGGAGAGATCAATGCCTGGGAAGCGCTAAGCACTGCAAACATTAGGCATATGTTTAAACATGAATCACTGCAAAAAGGCTGAGGTTAATGTGAGCGCCTTTCAATTCCCTAATAGAAAATCGAGCCAACCCACGCCTCTGCCCACAGGCTCAGAGATGCCTGAGTGGTTTCCGTGTGGTCAGAAGCATTAGTTAGGGTCTTGTCCATATCTATTAGGAGGGAGGAAGCCCATTTAGCAAATTAAAATTGTTTTTATTTCTCTAGCTAATTGTTTTCTAATTGTTTAAGTAAAAGGTTTTGGTCTTGATTAGAGGCTTTTAGTAAATTAAATGTGCGCACATTTTACAAGTCTAATATTTAGATCATAGAGAGGCAGTAATGGTTAGTGAGGTTGGCTGTGGCAGGGGTTTCAAAATAGAATTGTTGAGGCTGAACAGGCCTCAGAAATGATCTGCTTCAACTCTCTCATCCTGCTGCTGAAGCAGGAATGGAGGCCCAGAGAGGCTAATGGGTTTGTCAAAGGTCACACAGCCTGAGAATGGGAGAACGTAGGCCAGAGTTGCTCAGAGCTATATCCCTGGCCAAGCAAACATTTAAAAAATGAACACCTCTGGTTAATGCAAAGGCCTTAATTGAGTATTAACCTTGAAAATAGCCTATACATAGAATAAATGGGGCATGTAGAAACATCAATTAGTGTGTTTTATACCTTAATGTAAATTACGTGTTTCACATTGTAATGTAAACTTGTCAGTTAGTATTTAATTGAACAGTTGTTATAGGAAAATTTAACATGCTGTTGTGAGAATTTGAGTTAAGTAAACTAAAGTTAGATACATAAGTGTATACACACACACTCCTTAAAATAAAATCGATACATTCCATTTTTAGAACAAACGTGAAAAAAATGTTAATATAATGTGTGATTTTCCAAAGGATGTTCCTCGTACCCCACACAATTCCCCGCAATGATAGCAGGTCTATGGGGAGGGGGCAATGGTTTCGTGGTCCAGTAAAGTTGGAAAACACCAGGCGGTGCAAGGTGAAGGAGATCTTCATCTTCCTCCTCGGCTCCTCTCCTTTCCCCATTCTTTCCCTCCTTCCCCTCCGCATTTCTTCGTCTTTGGTTCTTTCTTGCCCTCTCTAGGTAACGTCAGGTCACGGGCAGACTCGAGCCTCGAGTGTCGAGCCTCGGCCGTCCCTGGTGGAGGGGTGTGGGACTCAGCAGGGCACAGCCCCGCTTGGTTTCCAGGCAGGGTCTTGGGAAGCCTGGCCTGAGTCACACCAGAAATTTCCTTCTGTCCAGAGGTTGGCCTGGCTCACCTTGGCTCACTCACCACGCAACCCGAGAAGCCTCAGTCTTTTCCTCAGACTGAAACATCTCCGCTCCATCCTTGTCTCATGACCAGTGCTCTGGTCTGCTTGTCCTCTCCTCTCCCCTTTCTCTAGCTTCCACCCAAGCTCTCTTGGCCACGAGACTGTCGTGACTCCCAGGGTGACTTTAAAAACAGGAGGGCCACCCGGCCCCTCCTGGGAAGCCAAGAGGCACCTGCTGTTTGCATTCTGACCATTTGCAAGAGCCTGTTTTCATGGGCTTTGTGCTGGAGCACAGTCCTGCACCAGCCGTGAATCCCAAGAAAACAAACTCTCTCCCCGTCCCCAGGACGGATCTGCGAGGGAGCCAACGGTAGACACACACTTTCGCCTTCCTTCTCTGGTCCCTTTGGTTATTAACAGCCTTGTAGAAATAAGCTTCTCTGTCTTGAAATATGGAATGACTGGGAATACAGCCCCAGGATTTATTGCTCCACACGGCATGTAGACATAATTTTTACTTGGCTGCTGTGACGACAAGATTCAGTAAGGCATTAGAATGCAAGTAAGCCTGAATTACTGGGCTAAAATACGGGCCATCCCTGGACACTCAGCCCAGCCGAGAGGATACCTGGTTTGCCTTGGTCCTTCTGGGGGCAGGGAGATGTTTGGAATCTAAGTTCCCCTTGGCTAACGTGGAAAGGCGAGGACTATTTTGGCTAAGGCTCTCTCTTGGGAGTTTTGGAGGGAGGTGTGAATAAATGAAGACTGGCCACGGAGCCGCCACTCAGAGTCAGCCACTCGGATTTCAGATAAGGATGCTCTCTCTCTCCCCCTCTCTTCTTTTGTCCTCCTCCCTTAACCTCTGCCTTTCTTGTTCTTTTCTGTTCCCTCTGGGTATAGGGGCAGGGCAGAGGAGGGGCAAGGGGAAAGGGTACTTCTTTTCAAGCCTGTAACCATTTCAGTTCACGTCTGTAAATAAAGGTTAAACTGAGGGGCGCCCGAGCTCGTGCGACAAATGCCCACTTGAGCTTTTCGGGAACTCTCTCCCCCACTGGTCAGTCTCCTGGAGCCTCCCTTGAAGAAGCAGCTGCAAAGATCAAATCCTTTAGCTATTTGGTCCTCTGAATCCAATTTGATTTGACCCCACTATCACCCACTGACATTTGAAATGTGTCTATTTAAAAAGGAAAAGAGAAAAGAGCACAAATAGGAGGCAAAACTATGCCGGAGATGTCATATCCTGCTAGGCAAGAAAAAGAAATATCCGGCTTCGCAGAGGCCAAGTCCGTGTGTGTGTGCGTATGTGTGTGTGTGTGGTATTGGTTTTTGTTGCTTTTTTGTCTTGATCTTTTCCTGTGTTTCTGCCCTCACATTGTAACTTTATTAAGATGAGGATAACGATGACCTAAACTGAGTTTCTCTGAAAGGAGGGAGCTTAGGAAATGAGTGGCCCGAAACTCCCTCCTGATTAGTCACAGGGCCATGCTTTGAAGGGTGTCCTTATGTTCTGGGTCCCTGGCGGGTAGGGTGAGGGAGGCCCCCGAAGGAAGTTGGCTGGCCTGAGACGAAGACAACAAATGCAGGAAGGATGTCCTTGACCTGGCCTCCAAATCCAAGAACAAGGGACAGGGTCCTGCAGGCTTGCTTTTCGGTGGTCAGGCAGCATGAGACGTGCCCTTTGAGAATCTGTCTGTGGGAGATTCTGAGAGAAGGCGCTGTTTGGGGAGTTTCTAACAGGGGATTGGGTCTTTCTGTCCAGGTGCTTGTGGGTGTTCTAACCCAGTGCTTCCGAGTTCTGTTAAAACGTAGGCTCTGAGTCGGTCAGTCCGGGGTGGGATCTGAGATTCTGCATTTCTAACAAGCCCCCAGGTAATAATGGTGTTGCTGGTTGTGGCTCACACTTTAGAGAGCAAATGTGCTTGGCACAAGTGTGGAGGTGAGGAAGTAAGAAGGGGTTGGGGTCTGAGGCTACTACGGCAGTGAGGGCAAGTTTTGTTCAAAAGTGTTAAAAATGTTTTTAGTTTTTTGGAAGCAGACCACTGTGGCACTTGGTTTCCCTACATTTACCCATATTTAATACACTGGGCATTTTGTAACCTTAGAAGAGATTTCTCACTATAATCAAAACAGTGTGGTACTGGCATAAGAACAGACACATAGATCAATGGAAGAGAATAGAGAGCCCAGAAATAAACCCTTGTTTATATGGTCAATTAATATTCGACAAAGGAGGCAGAAGCATGAAATGGAGTAAAAATAGCCTCTTCAACAAATGGTGTTGGGAGATCTGGACAGCTACATGTGAATAAATGAAACTCGACCACCAACTTATACCACCTGCAAAAATCTCAAGATGAATAAAAGACTTAAATATAAGTTGTGACGCCATAAAAGTCCTAGAGAAGAACATAGGCAGGAAAATTTCATAAATTCCACATGGCAATATTTTCACCAATATGTCCCCTAGAGCAACATGTATACAGGAAAGAATAAACACATGGGACTACATCAAAATAAAAAGCTTCTGCACAGCTAGAGAAAACAGCAGCAAAATGAAAAGGGAAGCAACTATATGAGAAAATATATCTGCCGATGATGCCTTAGACAAGGGTTTGATCTCCAAAATACATAAAGAACTCACACGACTCCACTCCAGGAAGACAATCTAATTTAAAAATGGACAAAGGACCTGAACAGACGTCTCCAAGGAGGACGTACAAAGGGCCCAGAGACATATGAAAGGACGCTCAGCATCACTAGCCATCAGAGAGATGCAAATTAAAACCACAGTGAGATACCGCTTCACACCAGTCAGAATGGCCATCATAAACAAATCAACAAACAACAAGTGCTGGCAAGGATGTGGAGAAAAAGGAACCCTAGTGCACTGTTGGTGAAAATGTAGTCTGGTGCATCCGCTGTGGAAAACAGTATGGAATTTCTTAAAAAAACTAAAGATGGAACTGCCTTTTGATCCAGTGATCCCACTGCTGGGATTCTTCCCTAAGAATCCTGAATCACCAATTCAAAAGAACCTATGCACCCCAATGTTCACAGCAGCATTATTTACCATAGCCAAGTACTGGAAACAGGCTAAGTGCCCATCAGTAAATGAGGGATCAAAAAACTGCGGTACATCTACACAGTGGAATACTACGCAGCGGAAAGAAAGCAGGGGAGCTCCCACTCTTTGCGGCAGCAGGGATGGAACCACAGAGCACTATGCTAAGTGAAATAAGCCAAGTGGTGAAAGACAAATACCATATGACCTCACCTATAAGTAGAACCTAGTCAATGAAACAAACAAGCGAAGAAAATAGAACCAGAGACATGGAAATAAAGAATAAACAGACAGTGACAAGAGATTGGGGGTAGAGGGAAAACTGGGGAGGAAGGGGAAGGGTAAGGTCAAGGCAATGTGTAAAGGACCCATGAATAGAGACAATGGGGCCGGAGAGGAGGACTGAATTTAGAAAATGGGGGGTGAGTAGGGCAAGGGAGAGTAACGGGAAAATGGAGACAACTGTGATTGAACAATGGTAAACATTTTTTTAAAAAATGACTTTAGTTTTTTGGAGTCAGACCAAGGTGGTTCTTGGTTTTCCCACAGTTCCTCATATTTAATATACTGGACATTTCATAACCTTACAAGAGATTTCTTCTCAATAAGCAGTAATGCAGAGCCATGCACTCAAAATGTTGCCCCTAGACGGGCTGTCATAGAATCCCAGAGAGAGCTCGTTAGAACCGTGGGTTCCGAGGCTCTTCCAAGGCCTCTTCAATCGGAAGCTCTGGACGGGTGGGGGTGGCGGTGGGGAACAGCGGGGCTCAGGAACTGGCATTCATCCATCTCACAGCTGAGTCTTGGGCACGCTGGAGTACTAGGTCCCTGTGTCCAGTTGTTCTTTCTTTGCATCGCAATAGATTAAAAGGCATCACAAGAAAATAGAAGATTGGTTTAACAGGTCTTTAAGAAACACGGTAATGCATATATTCAATAGAGATACTGAGTAATGACAGAGAAGCAAAAACAAAGGGAAATGTACCTATAATTTATTCTTAAGATTTTGGTATACGCTTTTTCAGACGTTTTTCCCTATGCATTTTAGAAATGAAAATGGAACCATATTTGTAATATGGTGTTAACTTAAAAAAACAAACAAACAAACCCTACAACATATGGGAAACTTCTCTCATATACATTTTAATGATCCTGTTGGATTTGTTGCTTTAAAATCTATTGTCTATAATGATCTCTTTTTCAACACTGCTTTTCTGAACAAAGTGAAATGTCTTTTTTTCTCCTCCCTTCCTTCCTCTCTT